>QLOS01003906.1:0-20859 GCA_003313725.1 Russula sp. MG48 | reverse complement strand
GTCAAGCTTAAGGCTTGACTGGCGTAAACTAGAGCCCTTATATAGGCTTCACAGGGGAGGTCATGTGCTACTGCTATCTGAGTCACAGCAGCAATGCAGTACAGCCTAGATGTGACATAGGGTCACATCTGTGAGTCATCGTAAGGGTTAACCAATGGCGTAAGTAGAGCGCACAGCAGAGGGCTGTGCCATATCAGTATCAGTCACAGTAACGTGGGGCAGTATCGTATGAGCGCAGCCTGGTCACAGGCTGCGCTGCCAAGCCGGATCACATCAGTCACAGTAAGAGTTACAACGGGTAAAAATAGATAGTTTGGGCCGTAGCAAGCGTACCAGAGATCGTAACAGAGTGTCCTTCTTCTTCAGAAAAAAGAAAGACGGTTCACTATGACCAATACAAGATTACCGGCCAGTGAACCAGTGGACAGAGCGGGACGTGTACCCCATGCCACGCATAGAACAAATACTGGAGGAGCTTCACGGCAAGACACTGTTCACCACCTTGGACCTGCGGGATGGATACAACAACATCCGCGTACGCCCTGAAGATAGGTGGAAAGCGGCGTTTAAAACCCCAAGCGGACTGTACGAGCCGACTGTCATGTTTTTTGGAATGACCAACGCGCCAGCTACCTTCCAACGTGTCATGGATCGAGTCTTGGGGACGATCAAGCGCAAATACCTGGGGATGGTCTTCGTCTACATGGACGACATCCTCGTGGCCACCGCAGACGACCACGCACTACACCAGAAAATTGTAAACAAAATCATGGCCCAACTGGCCCAGGAGGACTTCTTCCTCAAACTCAGCAAGTGCCACTTCGAACAAAGAGCAGTGAACTACCTGGGAATCAGGATAGAAGAAGGAGTCATCCACGTGGACCCCACCAAACGTGATGGACTGGAAGACTGGCCAGAGGAGCTACGCAACCTGAAACAAGTAAGAAGCACCCTAGGTGTCTTCGGCTACCATCGCCCGTTCATTCCAGGATATGCCACCATCATGCGCCCTGTACAGCACCTCACAAAGAAAGGGGTGGACTTTGTCTGGACCAAAGAATGCACGGAGGTGGTACGCACCCTGAAACGAATGCTGGCCAGCGACCCAGTACTGAAGAGGCCAGACTACAGTATGACGCCCCCTTCATCCTGGAGGTCGACACCTCACAATACGCCTTAGGGGCAATCTTGTACCAGCCAGAAGAGGGGGGCAAACCCTGAGTGGTAGGCTATTACTCCAAGGCGCTCATCCCAGCAGAACGAGGGTACGACGTGTATGACCGAGGACTCCTAGCACTGGTAAAGGGCCTAGAACACTGGCGACACCTCCTGCTGGGGTCGAAGCATGTTACAAGAGTCTACACTGACCACAAAAATCTGCAATACTACCGTCAACCCCAAAAACTCAACAGGTGAGTGGCGCGCTATATCCTGCGACTAGCGGAGTACCATTTCGAACTAGTCCACAAGCCAGGCGCCACGAACCGAGCCAACCACCTCTCACGGCGACCAGAACTGGACAAAGGAAGCAGTGACAATGAAGATGTGATCGTCCTACCTGATCACCTCTTCTGCCACGCCCTGTCCCTCTCTAATTTGGAAAACAGCGTCCGCACGGCCCAGAAAGACTCCAAGGTACTGATGAAAGAGTGGGAGAAGGAACACCTGATCGAACATGAGGAGGAGGGGTGGACCCAGAAAGGACAATTAGTCATCCCTGACTGGCCGCAATTAAGGCGCGAACTCTTGGCCGCCTACCACGACCACACGGTCACGGGACACCCTGGGATCGCCAATACAATGAAGGCAGTAGCTAGAGACTACTGGTGGCCAGGACTGAGGAGATTCATCACTGCCTATGTGAAAGGATGTGCTACCTGTCAGGCAACCAAACTGGGAACGCACAGGCCACACGTTCCCTCTTTTCCCATCACAACTCAGGAGAAAAATGCCCCCTTCGCGACTATCACATTAGACCTCATCACAGACCTGCCATCATCACAAGGACATGATTCCATACTCACCATCACCGATCACGACATAACCAAAGCTGCCCTATTTTTCCCATGCAGTAAAACCATTGGGGGAGTGGGCGTAGCCACACTGTACGCCCAGCATGTGTTCCCACACTATGGAGTCCCTCGGCGGGTGATCTCAGACAGAGACCCCCATTTCACATCTCAATTCAGCAGGGAACTGTGTCGCCTCTTGGAAATCGACCAGAACATTAGTACAGCATACCACCCCCAGACGGACGGGCAGTCTGAGCGGACCAATCAATGGCTAGAACAATATCTACGGATCTACAGGAATTTCCAGCAAGACGACTGGGCCCGATGGCTGCCACTGGCGCAATACGTACACAATGCCTGGCCCAGCACCGTCACAGGATTCACCCCATTCGAGCTGCTCATGGGCTGTACCCCCCAACTGCACACACCAGCCAACATCGAGTCCAAGGCCCCAGAGGCCGAGCAAAGAGGGAGACAGCTGCAAGAAATCCATAAACAAGCCCAGGACGCCATCAAGCATGCACAGACACTAGTGCTACGACACGACGAACGAAGAGCAGGACAACACATCTTCCAACCCTTTGAGGTAGGCGACAAGGTTTGGCTAGAAGGTACGAACCTATGGCTATCACACCCCACCAGCAAGTTGGCTGCAAAGCGATATGGACCCTTCAAAGTCCTCCACGCAGTGTCACCCGTGGTCTATCGATTGGAGATCCCCAGGACATGGAAAATCTTCAACACCTTCCACACCTCACTCCTGTCACCATATAAGGAGACAGAGGAGCACGGCCCCAACTTCCTGGAACCACCACCTGAGCTGATCGATGGGGAGGAGCAATATGAGGTGGAGCAAGTGTTGGGCGCAAAGAAGATAAGATGCAAGCTCCACTTCCTGATCAAATGGAAGGGATATGCCAAAGCGCACAACACCTGGGAACCAAAGGGGAATGTGAATGCGCCAGAGCTTGTGAAAGAGTTCTACCAAATGAACCCATCAGCCACACGCACAATGACATTTAAGGGGAAGCCAGAGGAGGGCAAGACCAACATGAACTCCCACTTCTCCTCTTCCTCCTCTCCCACATCACGCCCTCGAGTATCCATCACCGTCGCCGCCAATGCCGAGGGTCAAGAAGGAATCGAAGAAGTCCTCGCGGGGACCGCGCCCAGCGTCGCGGCCCACTACGATGCCAACAACCCCTACTGGTCCCAAGAAACACGCGTCGCCTCGCAGGAGACTGCGTATGACGACTACATCCGGGACCCGATACCTCGCACCCCCGCTCCCGACGACACCGCCAGCATCTCCACCAACGCCACCCCCAGAGACCAAGGAGGACAGAGCAGCCCCACAACCATGGCCCACATACAACAGGGCCGCGTACGCCGATTCCTGTCGGCGCCGCGCCCTCAGCGAACCCCTCCCCACGACCTCGACGACACAACCAGTACCCCTGATGAACTGCCAGGTGCTGATGACCCCCTGGGGGGAGCCGATTGGGGCAGTTATCAACAAGATGAGCCCCCGCGCCATGTGGAGGTTGCAGGAAGAGTGGATTGCGGCACACAAACAGTGGAGCAAGACATTTGGACCAGGTACGACCCCAATGACCACGACGCAGGCGACGCATTGTACCCTGACGTAAGTGACCCCACCTTCGATTGACAGCAGTGAGGCAAGGGCGCCCCACCTAAGGAGGGGGGCAGTGCCACGGTTTGGACTCATTTTTCTTTGTATTTACTTTACTGTCTCCTGTCATGTGACACCAGGCATCACATGATCTCCCCTGTCCCAACCTGAGTCCCCCTTCCCGTGCCGAGCGACAGCTGAAGGTGCAGGGGGACACGTGTCTCCCCCCCATGCCTCCCACACTCCCTGACTCGTCAGGGAGTCAGCTTACTGTACAACTTACTCATCATGGACTGCGCACGGAGTCATGTGGGTCCTGGGTCGGCAGAGGTGACGCGGCCCAGGAGCGACTATGTATATAAGGACGAGAAGCTTGGAACTTACCCTCCAAGCTTCTGCTTAACTGTTTTATGCACACTTCCTACCCCCTTTGTTATCATATCAGTTTGGTGATAACAAGCTCCCTTATCTTGTGTTCAATCTCCTCTCTTCACACGTGATTTACAGGAGTTGTTAGTGGGACTTTGTAGCAACAACAAAGCCCCACTTCCACCCCCTACTCTCATTCCAATACAACCAAGTCGAGCCTTGAGTGCTTGACTTGAATTGTCCATCTTCGAGTCAGGTTCTCACGGATCGAACTTGAAGAACTCGTGACGTGCCCCGTGCGTGGCGTAGCAAATAAAGTACTTCTATGGACAAAGGACCCTGTTGCTCAGGGCATTGCCCAGGGCCAAGTGGTTCTGTTGGTCTTGAAGGATCACCACGGCTGAGGTGCTGCTGTGGATTCACATCGAGCTGCAATGCTCGCCATCTCCTTTTCTGTATTGTATTTGCGTCAAAATTCTTCCACCTAGTACACGCACGCCGATGATTACTGAGGCCGGTCTTGTGCCCAAACATCCTCCCACATGCAATACACGCAAAGGCCATAATGGCCATTTATCGGTGTGATAAGGGTTTTACTATTGGAATACTAGTAGAGACTAGGTAGATACATGTTAGTGAATGTGAAAAGATGAGAATGTTAATGCTACTGACCTCAATCTTTGAGAGAAAGGCTGAGGGACTATTTAGGCATTGCTACCATACTATAAGTATCCGTAACGAGATCGGGCGAAAATAAAGTTGAGATGCATCATGATTGATTCAGGACAATCAGGTCGTCCGTCTCAATCTGGTCCTGCCAGCCCAGCCATTGGCAGCAGCGTGTGGCCGCCTCCTCCACATTTATTGCCACGGATCGGACTGACATTGCTGTGTTTGTACTGTACCATCACGTGCCATGTGACGCCAGGTGTCACATGATTTCCCCAGTCTCGCCCCAGGTTCCCCTTCCCACGCTGAGCAACAGCTGAAGGTGCAGGGGGACACGTACGCTCTCATGACTCATGACTCGCGTGGGGGAAGTGCTTACTCACTTCCCCATATCTTCTTACTCATTTACTTACTGCGGACTGCGGCTCAGTTCTTTCTTACAAAAGGGGCCATGGCGCTGACATGTCATGGCACGGCACGCTTGTATAAATAAGACAGGGCTTGAGAGCTTACCTCTCAAGCTTCAGCTTAGTTTCCTGACTTCTTACGCACACGTCTCACTTGTTATCATATCAGTTTGGTGATAACAAAGCTTGCTTTTGTCTTGTGTCCGATCTCATCTTGTTCATGCGTGACTCAAAGCACTTGATAGTCCGACTTTGTAGCAACAACAAAGTCAGCCTACCATGCGCTACTCCTCTCCCGTGTCGAAGTCAACTTGGTGTTGACTTCTCTTGCTTGGCTTGAAACGGATGCCCCATGCGTGGCGTAACATAAGCTGAAGCTTTGCAAAAACTCGATCGCCAAGTCGTGGCTATCGAAGACCCATCGGAACGCGAAGGTCTGGATCTTGTCGCAACGGCCATTGGATTGCTCGAAAGACGAGTGCACCTAGAAGAAAGGATCACCCAAATATCTAGGGCAGTCGAGGCGTTAGGAAGGACGCTAGCAGATAACAATAACACTCATCTTGAAGTTCGCATCCTCATGTGCATCTTTGACCTTCTCTTGGAAGTCGCAAGGCTACAAGAGGAATTTCAGATTGAGGTCGAACTTGCATAAAAAGAACTGGACCCATTCACCATCGTCAATCATGTGCATTGGCATCTTCGCGTCCTACTTGTACGCACCCTACTTGAAATCCTCGGATATCGTGTCGAAGCCTACATCGACGATATCATTGTCTATCACACATAAAACAAACTGGAGACCTCACCTCGCTGCACGGGTTTCCTTTACATTCTATCCCGACTCGATGTGACTGACCTCTTCTTGCTCTGTCGACTGGAACACTCCCTGAGACACTTGGAGCAGCGGAGGGGGATCACGTTAAACCTACACAACAACTTCGACGAAGCCGCAGCGCTCGTGCAGGAAATAGACAGCACTGAGCTGGTGTTATGACAGATCCTGAGAGCGGCGGAAAGTTCAAGGCCAGTCATCCCCACACTAGAAGAAGAAGTACGCACCTTGTTTGCAACACAAGGAAGCATCCGACCAGAAGACGAAGAGAATCTACGCATCCTCGCAGAACAGGAGCGCAACTGTCCAAGCAATAGAGAAAGGCTAGGACGTCAGCAACAGAGAAATCAGAGGGGAAGAAACTACACACCCAACCAGCCGAGGCAATTCTACCGCAGATGCAATGACAACGCTCAGAGTAGAGTTCACAGCTGATCGATGGGAGACGATCCACCCCCGTACAGAAGGGGATCTACCCCCGCACATGGAAGGGGAGATATATTGGGTCCTGCTGACCGAACTGGGATGCAGCGCATACCACCTAACTGACAACGAAAATGCAGAATGGCCGGTCGAGTTCATAAACGACGATTGGTACGTCTTGAAGTGGGGCCCAACCAGCTATTGCACAAGGCAATCCACAAAAATAGAAAGAGGGATCGACCCAAAGGTTGGCTGGTGGAGAGAAACAGACGATGAGCATCCCGACAATTGTGGGAAAAGAAAATCTATGGACCTGCACTCGCCGCACGGACCAGAAACCGCGAAAGACAGCAGTCCTACAGAAGATGAGCCAGAAGAGCAGGAGATAAGCCCGACACTGGGATGATGTCGCCACGACTCTCCCATGCCCGGCGGACTGTTCCTGGACGTAGACGACCCCATCTTAGCTGCCCAGACCGAAAGTGTGGTCAGAATGGACCCTGGAGACTTCGGCGTGCCACTACCAGAGTACGGGCAAAAACCCCAGATGACAATGGCCGAGGCAAGCGTAGTAGCACAGGAGTATGCGCCACCCCCGGGACCTCTAATTCAACCCACCACGCTCGGAACTACCCAGGGCATCAACCCTGCGTTCACCAGAGGAAAAGGAAAGGCGGCAGCCTTCCCAGCCACCTCCATACGCACCACGAGCTTTATAAATCCTATAAATCCCACCTTTGTGCCAACACGGCCATGGAGCACCAGAGCGCGTGCTAGAGGAATTGCCGGAGGAGGCGGCAGTGGTGGGCTGCCAGCCGCGTCCATCGGAGCAACCACGACCAGCAGAGGCAACAGCGGAGGCATGAGGGGCAACCCGCCCACGGTATTCGAGGGAGACCGATCCAAAAGCGACCAATTCCTACATGAATTCCGCATCTGGAAAATGTCAAACTGAGAGAACAGCTCCATGAAGGTGCCGCTCAACCGCGTAGGCCTAGCTCTGAGCTTGATACGTGGTCCGCACGTCAACGACTGGGTGGAAAGGATGTTGGATGATCTCAACGCCGCACAAAGGGGGCCGCACGCCATGCCCGCCACAGAAGAGACACTGTGGACCATGTTTGAAACAGGTTTCAAAACCACGTTCACCGACACTACGAAGAAAACTAATGCCCATCAAAAACTGCTTCAGTGCAAAATGGTCAGCGACGACCTGGATACTTACATTGCGACGTTCAATCACTGGCGCACGCTTGCGGGATGGGGCACAGACGACGTGGGCACCATTACCCAGTTCCGCCGCAGCCTAAAAGACCCCTTGCACCACGCGGTCTTGGAAAAGACAGACCCAAGGCCAACCACCATCAGAGGATGGCAAGCGGCCGCACGTAAGCAGCACGAATTGTGGGCTGAGGTGAAATCCAGTCTGAGCAGTTTCCAAAGCCAGGGCCAAGCCACAAACGCACAGCGATGGCGCCAGGCGCTTGGAAAACCACAGCAGGCCAGTACCAATCGCAGCAGCAGCTCGAAGGTCATCCCCATGGAAGTGGACGCAGCCTGAGTCGACGCCCTCACCACCGAAGAGCGCAAATGACTCAGCGCAGAAGGGCAGTGCTTCTACTGTCGCAAGCAAGGACACATCACCAAAGGATGCCCAAAGAAGGAAGAAGACCAAAAGAAGAACTTACCAAAACAGGAAGGGACGCACGGCCGCCAAGGGATGAGCTTGCATGCAGCCAAAGTGGAGGAAAAAGAAGCTGTTGAGGAAATTAACAGCATGGTGGAGAAGATAGGAAAGATGGAGCAGAAGGAAAAAGACGAGATGTTGGACAAGCTAATCCTCGAGGGTTTTTAAACCGCTCTCACCATTCGGCCTGGGTGAGAGCGCGATCTATGCGCATCATGTACATTAGTGAAGTCAGCCAAATTGAAACACCATTCACCTTCACATCTGTGCAAGGAAAGGCCAAAGAACGCGCGCTGATCGACAGCGGTGCAACAGAAAACTTCATGGATCAACGCATGGTCCAGCGATTGGGAATCGGACTCAGAACGATGAACGAGGCCTGCCACGTATTCAACGTCGACGGCACAGAAAACGCGGCTGGCGCGCTAAGCCAGTATTGCATCCTGAGAGTGAAAAAGGGAGAACAAGAGGAGCTTCAGAAATTCTACATCACGAACCTAGGCAGCGACCACGCTATACTAGGATATCCCTGGCTAAGGAGCTTCAACCCCAGCATAGACTGGAAGGGGGGACACATCAGAGGAGCACCCATCAAGATAGAAACTGCCCTCTTCAAATGGGCCAGAAAGCGAGTAACAGCCAGGATAATAGCGGCCACGCGCAAGGAACCAGCGTGGGAAGAGGGAGATGAAATCATCTGCTTTGTCTGTCCAACCCCCAGACTATCCCAAAGAGAGGGGACAAACAAACGCACACAACCAGAAGAAGCCCTGACCGGCTTGCCGGCCCATTATTGGCCACACGCGAGACTTTTTTCAGAACGTGCATCGCGCCACTTTCCCCTGGCCCGGTTGGAAGATCACATAATCAGACTCAAACCCGGTGCCCCAGACTCCATCAACACAAAAATATACCCTCTCACACACGCAGAAGCCCAAGCAGAACAGGAGTTTATTAAAAAGAACAAGGAACTAGGATGCATCCAGGATAGTGATTCCCCTTGGGGGGTTTCCTTCTTCTTCAGGAAGAAGAAGGACGGCTCGCTGCGACCGATACAGGATTACCGACCAATCAATCAGTGGACAGAGAGGGACGTATACCCCATGCCACGCATCGAGCAGATACTGGAGGAACTCCACGGGAAGACGCTCTTTACCACCCTGGACCTGCGCGACGGGTACAACAACATCCGCGTATGACCTGAGGACAGATGGAAAGCGGCATTCAAAACTCCAAGCGGACTATTTGAACCAACGGTAATGTTCTTTGGGATGACCAACGCCCCCGCCACGTTCCAGCGGACCATGGACTGGGTCCTGAGAACGATAAAGCACAAGTATCTGGGAATGGTCTTCGTCTATATGGACGACATCCTCGTGGCCACCACAGACAACCTTGCATTGCACCGCCAGATAGTGAACGAAATCATGGCCCAATTGACAAAGGAAGATTTCTTCCTCAAACTCAGCAAGTGCCACTTTGAGCAAAGAGCAGTGGACTACCTGGGGATTAGAATCGAGGAAGGAGTTATCCATGTCGACCCCACCAAGCGCGATGGATTAGAAGAGTGGCCCGAGGAATTACGAAACCTGAAACAAGTACGAAGCACCCTAGGCGTCTTCGGATATCACAGACCGTTTATCCCAGGATATGCCCACATTATGCGCCCCGTACAACACCTCACCAAGAAGGGAGTGGACTTTCTCTGGACTCCCGAATGTACAGAGGCCGTGCGCACCCTGAAATGGATCCTGGCAAGCGACCCAGTACTAAAAAGGCCAGATTACGACACGCCCTTCACCTTGGAGGTGGACGCTTCACAGTACGCCCTGGGTGCAATCCTATACCAAACAGAAGGGAAGGAGAAACCGAGAGTAGTGGGGTACTATTCCAAAGCACTAAACCCAGCAGAACGAGGGTACGACATGTATGATCGCGAGCTCTTGGCCCTGGTAAAAGGGCTAGAGCACTGGCGCCACCTGCTGATGGGGTCAGAACACACCACAAGGGTCTACACTGATCACAAGAATTTACAATACTACTGGCAACCCCAGAAACTCAACCGGCGAGTAGTGCGTTACATCCCGCGATTGGCAGAATACAACTTCGAATTAGTGCACAAGCCAGGGGCGACGAATCAAGCCGACCACCTCTCACGGCCCCTGGGTCTAGACAAAGGGGCAAACGATAATGAGGATGTGATCGTCCTGCCCAATCACCTCTTCTGCCGCACCTTGTCCCTGATCGATCTAGAGAACAGTGTCCACGCTGCCCAGCGAGACTCTGAAACACTCATGAGGGGGTGGGAGGAAGAGCACAGAATCGAACGAGGAAGCAAGGGATGGGAAAAAGGAGGGCGACCAGCGGTCCCAGACTGGCCAGAACTAAGACGAGGGATCCTGGCCACATACCATGACCACACAACCACAGGACACCCCGGGATCGCCAACACCATGAAGGCAGTAGCCCGAGACTACTGGTGGCCAGGACTCAGGAACTTTGTCACTGCCTACATGAAGGGGTGCGCCACCTGCCAGGCAACCAAGCCCGGGACAAACAAGCCATGTATTCCCCCTTTTCCCATCACAACGCAAGAAAGAGGGGTTCCGTTTGCAACCATCGCTCTAGACCTGATCACAGACCTCCCCCCATCACAAGGATATGATTCCATCCTCACCATCACAGATCACGATGTAACCAAAGCCGCACTATTCTTCCCATGCAATAAGACCATCGGTGGAGTGGGTGTAGTGACCATCTATGCCCAGCAGGTATTCCCACACTACGGAGTCCCATGGTGGGTGATCTCAGACAGAGACCCTTGCTTCACATCCCAATTCAGCAGGGAGTTGTGCCGTCTCTTAGAGATCAATCAGAATATCAGCATGGCATATCACCCGCAAACTGATGGACAATCGGAGTGAACCAACCAATGGCTGGAACAGTACCTGCGAATTTACGGCAACTTCCAGCAAGACGACTGGGCCAGGTGGCTACCGCTGGTGCAATACGTGCACAATGCCTGGCCCAGCACCACCACTGGCTTCGCCCCCTTCGAACTGCTGATGGGATGCACCCCTCAACTGCACGTGCCCAGCAAGGTGGAATCCAAAGCACCAGAGGTGGAACAAAGGGGGAAGCAACTGCAGGAGATCCATGACCAGGCCCAGAATGCCATCAAACATGTGCAAGCACTAGTAACATGACATGCCGAACAAAGAGCAGGACGACACATCTTCCAGCCATTCAAAGAAGGTGATAAGGTCTGGCTAGAAGGCACGCACCTGCGGCTGTCACATCCCACTAGCAAGCTTGCGGCAAGGCAATACAGACCCTTCAGGGTCCTCCATGCTGTATCCCCCATAGTCTACCGACTGGAGATCCCCGCGACGTGGAAGATCTTCAATACCTTCCACGCCTCACTCCTCTCACCATATAAGGAGATGGAAGAACATGGTCCCAATTTCCTGGAACCACTGCCAGAGTTGATCAATGGAGAGGAGCAATACGAAGTAGAAAAAGTGCTGGGCGCAAAAAAGATAAGGAAGAAGCTCCACTTCTTGATCAAATGGAAGGGGTACGCCGAAGCGCACAACACCTGGGAGCCAAAAGAAAACGTGAATGTGCCGGAGCTTGTGAAAGAGTTCTACCAAAATAATCCCAAGGCAGTGCACTCCATGATACTTAAGGAGAAGCCAACAAGCACGACCACCACAATGAACTCTTCCAGTTCCTCCTCCTCCTCTCGCCCATTGAACCGTCCCCGCATAACCATCACCGACAACATCAATGCCCAGGGTCAAGAAGGTATCGAAGAAGTCCTCAGCGGCACCGCCCCCAGCGTCGCCCTCTGGTGGGACGACTCGTCTCCCTACATGTCGCAAGAAACCTGCATCGTGGCCGCCGCCACAGCATATGACAACTTCCAGCGCGACCCGATACCACTACCCTCCTTTGCCAACGACGCCGCTGCTGTCTCCGCCGACTCCTCCTCAGGAAACGAGGCAGGACCGAGCAGCGATTCGAGCGTGGCCCATGTACAACCTGGCCGCATACGAAGCTTCCTATCGGCAACGCGCCCTCAGCGAACCACTCCCCGAGACGGAGGTCACCAAAATAGTACCTTTGATGAATTGCCAAGTACTACTGACGCCATGGGGGGAGCCAGTGCGGACGGAGTTGGAGAAGTATCAACCGTGGGAGTGCTGGAAGGGGAAGGCAGCGTGGCTGCAGGCGCATCGGACGTGGACCCCTGGGAAAGGTATGATCCAAACGACCACAACGCTGGCGACGCACTGTGGCCTGACATAAGTGACCCCTCCTTCAACTAGATATGGACAAAGCGAGGCGAGGCCGCCCTGCCTAAGGAGGGGGGTGGTGCCACGGATTGGACTGACATTGCTGTGTTTGTACTGTACCATCACGTGCCATGTGACGCCAGGCGTCACATGATTTCCCCAGTCTCGCCCCAGGTTCCCCTTCCCGCGCCAAGCGACAGCTGAAGGCGCAGGGGGACGCGTACGCTCTCACGACTCATGACTTGCGTGGGGGAAGTGCTTACTCACTTCCCCATATCTTCTTACTCATTTACTTACTGCAGACTGCGGCTCGGTTCTTGCTTACAAAAGGGGCCATGGCGCTGACGCGTCATGGCACAGCACGCTTGTATAAATAAGACAGGGCTTGAGAGCTTACCTCTCAAGCTTCAGCTTAGTTTCCTGACTTCTTACGCACACGTCTCACTTGTTATCATATCAGTTTGGTGATAACAAAGCTTGCTTTCGTCTTGTGTCCGATCTCATCTTGTTCACGCATGACTCAAAGCACTTGATAGTCCGACTTTGTAGCAACAACAAAGTCAGCCTACCACGTGCTACTCCTCTCCTGTGTCAAAGTCAACTTGGTGTTGACTTCTCTTGCTTGGCTTGAAACAGATGCCCCGTGCATGGTGTAACATTTATTGGTCGACATCAGCCACTCACGTGCAACAAACCTTGCATCAGAGTCGCATCGTCATTGCCTGATTTAGTATAGCGGCCACAGACAGGCCTGACTGTCAGGACCCGGTGTCAGTTTCAGTTGACACTGAGAGTTCGTGACCCTCATGACACGGCCGGGTGTCAGGCTCACATGTACTGTACAATACAACACTGACAGACACGGACATATGATAAATACCTGTGAATGCAACCATTTTCCCCCATCCTGCCTTGTGCTATCATCGCCTATCGACATGCCCCAACTTGAAGTCCCAATCACATCTGTAGGGTCATCTGTACCCAGAGAACAGCCTACTCGGGCACGCACTGACAGTGACGCTGCACAAGGTACTCAGCTGGACTGTCCACCTGACAGTGCCCCCCAGGGCAAAAACACCAAACACACCAAACACGGATGTGATGACAACGAAGACGAGTAGGTCCATGTTGTGCATCATAATACCAATGAACTAATGCCTGTGAGGTTTATAAAAAGCTGCCACCTGAAAGGGCGTTGGATCAACATTGGGGTTGTATTCAGGGTTGATTTGAACGAGCTGTTCAAGATTGGAATGTTTTTTGACGACAAGAACAAGGCCGCGGATTACATTGAAGATGAGGATGACATGGTCGACATGTAAGTCGTCCTCGTTGTTATTAGTATCTGTCACTCATGCTAGGCTTTTGAACAGACACGATGAAGATAAACTTTTTTATTGCATGGCCTACAAGGCCATCCTTCAGCTCGTCCCAGGGCTGAGTAAGCTCCTCCCGATCAGTGAGAATGGTGACACAGAATGATTCTACAGGATTCTGGATGTGGTAAGTCACGCACATACATCTACCATATGGTATCTGCAGCCTTGTTAGATGCAACAAGGATGTAATACGTCCCGCGCCGAGGCGTTCAGGCGTATCAAAGACAACACGGTGAGTTATCTGGACTCGGGCGATAGGCCCATTCGTTGTCAACTAAGCAGCGATAAAGCGACGCGTGGTGTCAACCACCCCCAAATCGGGAGGTTGATCATCCCTGCGGTATATTTAACAGAGTGGCGCAAGGACGTCGATCTGTAGGTCCCTCAGATCCTTTGAATTCATGTCTGATTTCATAGCTGTAGTGCAAGGGCATCGTTCAATTCTGGCCACCACAAGATGAGAGCCTCCAAGATGCCTGTATTGTTATATGAGGACTACAGGTACAACGAAGAGGATCCCGACGAAGGGCTCTTTCGGAGCTCCTTCCTGGCCTGCGTAAGTGACTTGTCACTCTTACAATCATGTAATAACGCCCCTGCCATATCTAGGTACTGATCGACATCCTTTTCAGCCCACATGCAGTGGACACGAAAGGAGGGAAACGAACTGAACAGTCCCGGCACAATTGTATTGCCGAGATGTATAACATCACGACTATTACCCCACAAATGATCGCATACGCGGCCGTAGCGGTAAGTAGCAATTACTTTTATCATCGTGTGAGGAACTCATACTTACATTACTAGGCCCGATTCTCACTCTCATCTAAATGGATTTGGAATATCACAGATGATCACTTCAACTACTCCAAGTTCTATCGCGAGGTCATCATGCAGCTGTCTGACTCACACCCAATTGACCCATGGGCAGAATGCACCATCGGATGGTGGAACGAGTAAGTCTCCAACTACACATACAAACAAGTGTCACAAGGGGGTGACAATCGTTGCAGCCAAGTCTTTGGGGACGAACGTGGCAGGGTATCTTACAACAAAGACGAAGAATCGGATGAAGAACGGCACGCGTTCATTCGTCGGAGGGCTGCGCGCAAGGCAGCACATAGGGCAGTGATGGCCCGTGTCGCGGTTTTGACAGGTACATGACAATTGCTTTCCAGAAGTTGATGTTGATCTGTCTATACAGTGCATACATCTACTCCAGACCCAGGCGATCAGCCTGTGCCCCCTGGCCCTGCCAATGTCGATGTCCGCATGCCCCATACATCTACCCCAGACTCAGGTGATCATCCTGCGCCTCCCAGCCCTGCCAATGCCGATGTCTGCACGCCCCAGGATCTCTCCAGAGGCATGGACCCCTCCAATGCCAATACATCTCTCCTCCCCACTCTGCCACCTGCTACCCCCATACCAGCGGCACCTCGCAATATATCCCCACTAAGCAATGTTCCAGACTTGGAAGTCCCCACACAAGCTCTGAGCAACAGGAGACCAAGAAGGGGGCCAAAAACTAGTGGGCTGAAGGGCAAGACAACGCTGAGGGTGAGGAGGAAGAGTACTCAGGCCTCCGGGTCCCGCGATGGTATTGAGTAGTTGTGTCGCGTTGATCCTGTATATGAGAAATAATAAACATGTTTTTATTTTCAATTCTATCAATGCAAAAGTATGATCATGCCTGATCTTCGACTGACCATATGGTGAGACACTATCATGCTCAGTGGTGTCGATCCTAAATGGCCGAAAATGATCCCAACTTTCCTAAGCTAGATCATGCAGCCAGGACATGATCATGCTCAGTGGTATTGATCCTAAATGGCAGAAAACAATCCCAACTTTTTCAAGCTAGATCATGCGGCCAGAACATGATCATGCTCAGTGGTGTCGATCCTAAATGACTGAAAACGATCCCAACTTTTTCAAGCTAGATCATACGGCCACCGGAAGGATCATTGACTGATTATATGGCAGGACATGATCATGCTCAGTGGTGTCAATCCTAAATGGCCAAAAACGATCCCAACTTTTCCAAGCTAGATCATGTGGTCACTGGAAGGATTGGGCATGATGAGCATGACGGGCATGATTGACATGATCAGGCCTGATCATGCCCAATAATCTTTTTGCAATTTCTCTGATGCAAAGTCCGGTCCGGACTGAGCCGTCACTTTGGCTTGGCGTATTTGGGCCTGGCTGGGCCTGGCTCACGGCCTGTGGCCGGGCCGGGCACTCGTCACTGCCATAAGAGGCAATCAGTATTAATATTGAGGCCGTGAGTGCGGGTCAAGTTCACCCGGCGGCCGCACAGTCAGCTTGTTGAGGTGTTCGGGGCGTCGGGCGCGATTTCCAGTATATAGAAAGAATATACACTGCGTCCATGTGTCCTCCCTGAGCTGCTCCTCCTCTTTCCCCTCATCGTGCCTGTTATGTCAGTCGAGCTCGGCGACAACAATGAAAAGGCCATTCCCCCACCTCCAAGCAGCCGTTTCTCTTGGCTCAAGCCAAAGCAGCTCGATAAGTTGAACTCTGACCCTTCCTCCCCTTCGGCCGAGGATCGCGCCTCCCCTGACCTTGCCATATCTGCACCTCTCGAAGAAGATCCAAAGCCCGTCTCATTCACTAGTCTCTTCCGGTCTGTCCCCTCTCCCCTTTTCTCGCGTCCCATTTAACATTTCCTCCTTTAGCTTTACCCCTCCCACTGAGCTCGCCTTGAATGGCATTGGTCTTGTCGCATCAATAGCTGCGGGCGCTGCCCAAGAATGTGGATGTGATTTTGTCTATTCCCGATTTGTAACATGTCGCCTGCCCGGGCTGCGCCCTTCAGCCTCTCATGAGTCTCCTATTTGGCAACCTTGTTCAGGATTTTGTCAACTTCACCGTCGCGATCCAAAATATCAATCTTAATGACCCGCAGTCGTCTGCCAACGCTGACGATGCTGCAAGGAAGTTCAGCAATGTCGCAGCTAAGGATGCTTCCTACCTAACGTATATCGGTGCGTGAACCCCCCCCCACCATTCAATGTCTCCCACTCCGAGTCATTCATTCCTCCCTGCAGGCGTAGGCATGTTCATCTGTACCTATATCTACGTGTGTATCTGGGTCTACACGGCCGAGGTGGCCGCTAAGCGTATTCGCGAGCGATATCTCAGGGCTATCTTTCGCCAAGACATTACATTCTTCGATAAGGTTGGCCCCGGTGAAGTTACCACTCGCATACAGACCGACACCCGTCTGTAGTTCTCCCATAACACCCCATATATCAAATTACTGACATCGAAATAATACACCCTCTAGATTTGGTCCAGCAGGGCTTGTCTGAGAAGGTCGCGCTCACGGTCACCTTCATCTCGGCATTTGTTACTGGTTTTGTCTTGGCATTCGCGAGGAACTGGCGACTGGCTCTCGCCATGTGCTCCATTCTACCCTCCATTTCTATCACGGGTGCCTTGATGAACAAATTCATATCGAAATACATGCAGTAGGTTTACCTCAATGACACGGTTCTATTGTGCCATGAATTGATTTCTCATCGAGACTTTCGCTCAAACACATTGCCGAAGGGGGTACCCTCGCAAAAGAGGTCGTGTCTACGATTCGCACCGCTCAAGCTTTCGGCACCCAGAATGTCCTTGCATCCATATACGACCTTCCCATCCTCAAGGCTTTCAATATGGAGTTCCGAATTGCCATCTCCCAGGGTTTTGGTCTTGCCGGCTTTTTCTTTTCTGTCTATTGTGCCTACGCGATTGGTAAGTCTTGTGCTTTGTCTCGTCCATGTATCGTCTCTCAACCTCGCGCATCCAGCGTTCAGCTTTGGTACTACGCTCATCAACCAAGGTCACGCCGATGCCGGCCAGATCATCAACGTCATCCTGGCGATTATTATCGGATCCTTTTCTCTCGCAATGATGGCTCCAGAATTGCAGGGTACGAGTCGCAGGAGACTCGGTTGCGTGCGCCACGCTGAACCTTACCTCCCACAGCTATTATCCAGGGTCGGGGTGCTGCAGCGAAGATTTTTGCCACTATCGACAGAGTGCCTCCCATTGATTCCGCCAGCGAGGATGGACTCAAGCCGAGCCAGGTCACTGGCGAAATCACCTTCAAAAGTGTGGACTTCAATTATCCTGCGCGTCTGGACGTCCAAGTCCTCAAGAACTTCAGCATTACATTCCCTGCAGGAAAGACCGCGGCAATCGTTGGTGCCTCTGGATCTGGAAAGTCAACAATCGTCTCTCTTGTCGAGCGATTCTATGATCCTCTCTCTGGCTCTGTGCGCTTGGACGGCGTCGACCTTCGCGAGTTGAACTTGAAGTGGCTCCGGTCGCAGATCGGATTCGTGTCTCAGGAGCCCTCATTGTTTTCCACTACGATTCGCAAAAACGTAGAGCATGGTCTCTTCGGCACTCGGCATCAAAATGCATCACCTGAGGAGAAGTTCCAGCTTATCAAGGAAGCGTGCATCAAGGCCAACGCAGATGGATTCATCTCGAAGCTTCCCCTTGGCTATGACACGGTGGTCGGGGAGCGTGGATTCCTTCTTTCTGGCGGCCAAAAGCAGCGAGTTGCTATCGCGCGTGCGATCGTCTCGGACCCCCGCATTCTGCTTCTGGATGAGGCCACATCTGCTCTTGACACACAGTCGGAAGGTATTGTTCAGAATGCCCTTCAAGTTGACAAAGCTGCAGCGGGTGCGATACCATACATAGATTGCCCCTAAATATCAGTGCTGACCCGGAGTTTACCAGGACGAACCACGATCACGATCGTTCATCGGCTATCGACAATCAAGGATGCAGATTGTATCTATGTGATGGGAGATGGTATCATCCTCGAGCAAGGCAAACATGAGGAACTGCTCCGCAACGATGATGGCCCCTATGCGCGCCTAGTCACCGCGCAGAGGCTCCGAGAGGGACGCGAGGTTGTTGACATAGACGACATGGATGTCATAGGACAAGGTTCTGGCCAAAGCGAGGGACCTGCGGACATCGAAAAGCAGTTACTCGAAGAGAATCCTCTTGGCCGGGGGAAATCGCAACAGTCTTTGGCAAGTGAGATTATCCGGCAACGCAATGCTCAGGACCCTGGGAAGCGCGAAACGGAGTATAGCATGTTCTACCTTTTCAAACGGATGGGAAGAATCAACAGAGTCGCCTGGAAAAGTTACTTGTTTGGTACCCTCTCTGCTATCGGTTCGTCTGATTGTTTTCATTTTCTGGAATTATCTCCATTGCTGACCGTCCTTTACAGCAACTGGATGCGTCTTTCCGGTTTTCGGTATTATTTGGGGTACGTAATACATAATCTTCCTCCACACTGATGTAAAGCTAACCATGCGCCAACACAGCCCGGGCTGTCACAAGCTTCTCAGACCCCGACAGTCATGAACGCCGTCATGCTGGTGACCGCAACGCTTTATGGCATGTCATTCGCATCAGTTGTTTATTCAACTAAACAATAAATGGTTGCACACTGCAGGAGTTTTCTCATTGCAATTGTCGCCACGACTTGCCTTGGCTCCCAGAGTTATTTGTTCGCCCTTTCTGCTGCGTCGCTCAGTACCAGGCTACGCTCTCTGAGCCTCCGTGCTATTCTCAGACAAGACAGTGAGTTTGCTCGAGAGTCTTGCGACGCATTGTCCTGATGATCATGATTTTATAGTTGAGTATTTTGACAAAGAAGAGAACAACGTGCGTTAATGGGCATCCTTAGAAGGTCATGGGCATTAATTCAACCCTTATCTAGACTGGTGCCATCGTGTCCAACTTGAGCGAGGGTCCACAAAAAATCAGCGGATTGGCTGGCGTCACTCTCGGAGCGCAAGTGTCCACTATATCTCCAGATGCATATTCGTCATACTTCTGTTTAGTATCATTCAAGCCATCGCAACTCTCACAGCGAGTCTCGTCGTTGGACTAATTTTCATTTGGAAACTTGGACTCGTCGGATTTGGTATATCCTCTCACACAATTTTTGTTCCCCCATTGACGCTGACCACTTGGCATAGCATGTGTCCCTTTTCTCATGTCAGCCGGATATATTCGTTTGGTAGGTGATCCTGGTCCGTCTTCCCCAGTTCGATGAATTGAATTTCATCTCTACCAGCGCGTCGTCGTTCTCAAAGATCAACGTAATAAGAAGGCTCATGAGGACTCTGCCCAGCTTGCATGTGAAGCCGCAGGAGCCATTCGCACTGTCGCGTCTCTCACGCGTGAAGATGATTGCGTTGAGCTCTATAGCAAGCGCCTCGAGGAACCTCTTCACCACTCGAACCAAACGGCTATCTGGAGCAACCTGCTGTACTCACTCTCCCAGTCATTTGCTTTCTTTGTGATTTCCCTGGTGTTCTGGTATGGTTCGCGTCTGGTGTCCTATCGAGAATTCACTACAAAGCAATTCTTCACTGGTCTCATAGTAAGATGGAATGATTCTAGGACAGACGTGCACTTACCCTTGGCCCGACCTGAACAGTCGACGGTCTTTGGAGCTTTACAAGCTGGGAATGTGTTTACGTTCGTGCCCGACATATCCTTAGCCCATGGCGCCGCCTCAGACATTATTCACTTACTTGATTCTCGGCCTGATATCGATGCCGAATCGACCGAGGGCCAGATTCCACAAAGTGTCAAGGGCCACATCCGCTTCCAAGACGTTCACTTCCGCTATCCGACGAGACCTGGGGTCCGTGTGCTTCGTGGTCTCAACATATCTGTGGAACCTGGCACGTATGTTGCTCTGGTCGGGGCCAGCGGTTGTGGAAAGAGCACCGTGTAAGCTGGTCCGGTCCGTAATGGGTGGATAACCTTCTTATCTGTTGGCATTGTCTAGCATCCAGCTCGTTGAACGATTTTGCGATCCGTTGTCTGGCAATGTCATCGGGAAAAACTTACTTTGTTAATCTGGATTAATCCGGAGATAATTTGATTAATTTAGCCGAAATTATTCAGATTAACTCGATTAACTCGATTATTCAGATTAACTTACCCCCCCATAATTTAGAGATAATTTAACAATAATCTGGTGTTAATGGTGATAATCAGGCATTAATCACGCGTTAATCAGTTTAATTTGAGATTAATCACGCGTTAATCAGGGATTAATCACACATTAATCTCGTCCATGACCCCA
>QLOS01003896.1:0-35629 GCA_003313725.1 Russula sp. MG48 | reverse complement strand
GGTTCGATGTTGGGGGAGGGTGGAGGGAGGTTGGCAATGGAGTTGTTGGCCAGAGCTTGGCCTTGGTCCATTGAAAATGTTCTGGCGGTGTTGAGGGGTGTGTTTTGGCGGTGTGAATCGAGGCTTGAGGTTTGTTTGATTTTTGCTGATGGTGAATACGGAGTGTTGTCTTTGCGGTCGATGAGTGTTGTCTTTGCGGTCGATGTCGGGTACTAGTAGTATGTAGGGCGCATAGCCGAGGATCACGGCCCAGGTGGCTGCTGAGTCAGCTGCTGACTTTCTGCCTTCCTGCAGATCGACTACTCCCCTGATCCAACACAGTCCCAGTATCAGTGGTTGTAGCTGTCAGGCACGTGCCACAGCCTTATTGAGCCTGGCAGTGTGGATAGAAAGTGAGAACGATATTCAAAACTTCCTCGCGGCATCAGCCACATGACCTACAACTAATCCGTGCCGCACCGATATTACGCTTCGAGTTGGTCTCAGGCTGGCGAAACTGGCAACACCGGAAGCTCAGGAATACTAGGTGTGCTACACGAGTTCACCTCTGGCACTGCCATATGACGTCCTTGTCCACCAATCGCCGCAGAGCGCCCATGCAGTGCTAACCGGCCACCGCTGGCTGAATCTTCGCCGACGTACGCTCTAGTGCTCACTTCTACGTCTTGGTGTCGCGATTTGCGGACTATTCGGACAAGTTATTGTACTTCCGGTGCTTCTGATGTAGCTCGTTGGATCAGGTTTACCAAAGACTCCTTGAACTCCAGAAAGGCTTTGCTCTGAACGTCGGTCTGTCCTACAATTCATAAGATGACCCGATAATCTGATCCCAGAGCCTTACAGCCTCAGGATGCGCCGAGCCGTAAACATCCTCCTACTCGGTGGGTCCTATCGTCAGATTTATCCAGTCCCAGTGCTTTTCCGCCTTCCGAGCGTCATCTGAACCTAGTGCAGTTTCTGCTCCAATACTTCTCGCCTACTAAGATTCTTCTGATCTCGGGATGTGCTTGTCTTTACTTCTGTCTTCCTTGAATCCTTGTGTTCCTGGGATGCCTTCGCCTCTAGAGCTCCTCTCTTCTCTGGCACATCCCAAAACTAGGATAATTCGGTTCCAGCACTCTGTGGTTTTCAAAACGCCTTCACTACCAAGGCACTTCTGGCTCCAGAGCTCCTCCTGTCCCGGGACTTTTCAGTCCTATGGCACTTCCAGCTCCTGAAACTCGTCATTTCCAGCGCCGTCTCGGCCCTGAGGCATCTCTGACTCAGAGCGACCCTCCACCTCCGGGCCTACACCCTCTGTTCCCGAGTCTATACCCTCTGTTTGCAGATCTTCTCCAATTCTGAACTCCTCCAACCTGAAGCCACTTCCAGTATTGCGGTTATCTGGTCAACAATAGCTCCAGTTTCAGTACCGCTCGTTTGTCAAATTTGGAGTCTCCGTTGTTACCGTGACTCAGAGACTCACCAGTTGCTCCGAGTCTTCACAGCTTTCTTAGTTATTAGTGTTTTATCTCTGGCAGACGCATTCGATATGCTTGTCCAGGTTCTTGAAATGGTTGCATCCCTCTGTAATATCGAGATCTGAGGGTCTCCGAACGTCCACACTCTTCAAGGCTAGGCGCCCTTGACTTCGCCATCGGACACATTTAAAACGCCAAATAATCTCCACAGTACTGTAATGACACATTCTGTGAAGGTCTGCCGTATTATGTTAGTCACTTGCGTTTGCGAATTAAAGAAATAACCTTCGACACCGTCGAAACCTCATAACGCTTTGGAAAACTCGCGATGTTCTCTCACTGAATTATAATGGCTACAGAAAGTCACGAAGCATGAACCTCAGCGCCACCCGTCTCTGCGACTTTGACTAATATATCAGCTGGCACTGGTAAACCTCAATGGAGACGAGATGTCTGGCATGATAGCCAGTCATCATTCAATTTTAGGTCCCGTCTCTAGATTCCAATCCCATTCAGCTATCATTTTCTGGACAGAGTGATGATACTATCGACGAGCATCTTCCCGGGTCGAAACCGATCCGGGAAAATGTCGCTTGCGAACACGCCACGTCGAGCCCACCCATCCAGCATGAACATGCCCCACAGGAGTGTCCATAGCATCGTCCACGACCAGCCAACCCATCCTTGTACCCGCAACCCCGTCACCTGTTCGAAAGCGCGCTCCATAAGAGCGCCGAGGCCCATGAGAAGGAAGAATGCTCCGATGGTGCTGAATTCTGTCCCGTGCCCGAGCCCCCAGGAGCCTACGTGATGAAGGATGGCGGATACTGTGAATGCGCCAATGAGTGCGCCAGGTTTCCCAAGGAGTGCTCCACCGGGACGTGCCCCAAAATAGACGAAAAAGTGTCGGAAAAATTGGTGCCAGCGGAAGCTCCAGAATTCTTGAATCGAGGTGGCCATCCAAGGTCGGTGGGAGAGACGCGGCCACTGCGATGCTGGCTGCCGGAGGATGATTCGCCCAACCAATGTCGCAACATGATATAACGAATCGACAAGCGCGTAAACCCACACCCCCCCGCAAATGCCAGATAAGGCAGCCAAGGCAATGCGAGGCAAAAGACTAAGGCTTGGTTCGAAGAGACTGCCACCTCCAGAGTTGTTGATGGAGGGACAGATATATTGCATTATATATTGTGAGGTGTCAAGCGCGGCGAACTTCAAGATCATTTTGGTCCAAACTGAGGCGATCGAGAGCGGCGGGGCATTCTCGCGAGGGAATGGGTTGCGTGACCACGACCATCCGATTCCGCGCTGATTGCAAAAGAGATCGAAGGCGTCGAGGAGGACATTTGAGACGGATAGGGGCCGTTCGACAGGGGTACCTTGATCCTTCGGTTGTTCGTACCTCCTCAGTGGCCTCTTGATAAATGTCCATTCGAATGACCTGAGTGCCATGAAGAACATCGACATCTATGCTTCAGTTTCAGAAAATGCCCATCGGTGGACGTATTAGGTGATAGGGATCGCACCACGAACGCGAAATTCCAGAAATTGAGTCTGTCGGTGTTCGGAAGACCAAGCAACTGGGCCAACCACATCGAGAAATCCAATCCTACAGCACATCTCCATGCCTGCCATACAATGAATGGCAATAGTGAGAGCTTCAGAATGAACGTATTTGGGAGGATAGCGAGCACTGCTAGTGCATAGTAGCTCAGAAACAAGGGGAGGAAGACACTGAGTGTTAACGGTTGACGAAGAGAGGGATCTGGAAGATGGTGAAACATGTAGAGGTCACGATATGCTGAGAGCCAGAGTAGTGTCTAAACTACCACAGCAATCCAACAGCAAAATGATATACTTAAATACATCGAGTCCGTTAGCGCGTAATAGTCCTCGGACTCAGGCTGGTACCCTGAAGTTCGGTACATAGTCGGCCGTGCATGCAATAGGACAATCATCGAAGCTGACGGCGTCCATTACACGGAGTTTGTTGCTTTGGACGACTAGACTTTCCAGTAGTGACACATGGAAGTGCCAACTTGATGGTCCATGGAGTTTCAAGTTCGGGATGCGACCGAGTTCAATTAATGTAAGTGACAGTATCATATTTGCCACCTTTTTTCTCACGCTCATGGAATGCGACTGCCTCATTCCGGGAACTCGCGGGAGGGATATATGAGAGAACAAGGATGATCTCAGTTTAGTATGTTTGGTATTGGTCTCGAATCGTGAGCTGTAACCTCCAGAGAGAATTGCTGGCGCGTTCTAATTGCCGTACCTCGAGATGGGGAAGCATCAAGTAATGAGCCCATTAACTAGCCATTCTACAATCTACATCATCCCCCGCTTCTTCAAACTTCTTTATTATCGGAGACTGACTACCTGATGATGGGTCGAGTAGCTAGCAAGTAGATACAGCCCCAGGATTCCTGTCGCAGAGCACCAGCCAGTGAATCTAATCCATGAGCCTAAGGCCCTGTTCAGTTGAAATAATTATAATCCAGATTACAGATTGAGTGGCTGAGCTTGTTTCACCAAGAATCGTTTTTTTTTTGGTGGTATTATAATCCGAGATTATTTCAACCGAAGGCCTAAATTCGTTTAAGTTGAACTTGAGCATACGTTGAAGCCAAGTTCCACGCAATGCACAACCGAATGCTTCTGTAATAGAACAAGTACTGAAATTAGGGATAATACAGTAGTACAATCTGTACCGAGGAAAGACGTCGTCTGGGTTGGAAGCAGCAGCAATAGGTGATACTGGAAAGGAAGCATCCCACCTGCAATCAAACTTGATGCAAAAAACAAATGTCCGTCTGCCAGCGACGCATTCCGCTGCTTCCAAACTCCTCTATCAATCATGAGCACCGACAAAAGCGATACCTCCAGATAGAGGAGATAGGGCGGGGCAAGCAAGAACGCGAGCCAAGCAAGACATCTCTCTAGGAGACTGGAACGCGGGCAAGGAGGCTAAGGAGCTTGCCAGGCCCGAACTTAGATGTCCCCAGGGATTGTTGAGGAGAAAAAGGGATTGAACGGCAGCGGGGAAAGAAAAGGATTCGTTATGCAATCACTTCTCACGGTGTAGCTCAGTCTAAGTCAAGTGCAATGGGTGTACTAGGCTACTACTAGTAGCACCTTTCCGGTTGTCTGTTGCCCTGTCTACCTCCAACCACCACCTTCTCCATACCTAAGGCGTCGTGCGTTTGAGAAGACCTTTATTACCATGTCGAATGCTCGCAAGCCCCTCATTGTTAATCAAATTGAAGACCTTACATTGGGCGCGTTTGGCAACCTGTGGCCATCCGAGACGTTGGACCATCTCACTCGCTATCTTAGCACATGGAATGGTAGCGAGTGCGTTATATTTTTTTCTGACAATGGCCAAACAAATGACACTCTCGTAGCAAGCTATTCATGGTAAGGGTAATCATGTGAGCTAGACAAGTCCTGAGATACTGAATGATTGTAAAGCTTATACAGTACGCGGCAAAGGTGATGGTTCCTATCTTGCAAGCAAGAGCACGTCTCCAACACCGTGTGGGCCTGCGCAATGAACCTACCAGCTCCCTTGCTCCCAAGCTCGCGAAGTTGGCGAGCATTATTAGTGACGCGCGCACGCTCTGGGGTATATGGGGTACGCGTTTCATCTTCTGAATAGCAGGTGCTAGGCTCGAGCCATAGAAATAGGCATGCTCCCAATCATCCAGTGGCTTATTTCCCTCGAGCGCTCTCCACCGCCTACCCGTCGCCTGCTTACCATCGAGCGCACGCAAGGATGGTCGATGCTCGCGTTCTATCCCCTTCAGCATTTTTCCTACCTCCGCACGCACGAGCTCATTCCCGCTGCATTACCCCTTCCCTCCCTATCCGGAAAGCCGCGTCGGGTGACTATAAACGACCCCGCGGTTTCATTATGGTCCACGCGCCTCTGGGCAGCGTATGTTGTACTTCAACTCGCACACCTGCGTGAGGATCGCGCTTTACTCCTAAAGCGACAACGGGCGCTCAACCGACTGAGTCCGCGAGAGAAGCTCCAGCCCGAGGAGCATATTGAGCTCGCTCGTCGGTGGGACTCATTGTACAATGAGCTGGCTGTCAACTTGAGCTATCTTCCCATGACAATCCATTGGTACGTTACTTCTATATTAACGTCCGTACACTCAACGCTCACACGATACGACTCAGGTCGCTTGAGAAAGGCCTCTTCAAAAACGATGTGAGACCCCTCTTTATTATGTTAGTACGTTGACTAAGCTGCCGAATTCGCTCGCGTTAGGCTTGGGTCTCCCTCTTTGGTCTCGCGGCCGCCATAGCGTCGTTCCGCAGCGGGTGGAAGGCCACTGTTCTCCCATCTTCCACATCCCTCGCAGAGCCATCTTCCCTTCTGGAGTCAGAGGCAGAAGGACCGTCTACAGTATCAGATAATTCGCAGGGACTGGCCCCCGATACCGGTTACAACATTCAGTGAAAACGAATTGGGCCAAATACTGACGCGTCTTGATATCCAAAACTTTAGGCCCGTCAGACGATACGCCTCTTCCTCCTCTCGGATTGGTTCCGTTATCGTGACGATGGTTGAAAGTGTCATTTTTGATCACGTTCTAGTCCAGCGGAAACCCAAAATTTGTAAATGCTTCGAAGAGCATAATTTTGCATATCGTTCTCTTCCTGTTCTAATGGATCCAATGACACCACTGAGCTCTCGGCTCGACCGATGTGGGTTCAACAAGGCGCGAGAACTACGTCATTCATCGGCCGATTCGTCGATCCCCAACCCAAGACACTCATGTCCCGCGGGGCCATCACAATTCATCACACTACGCGCTCAGGAGGAACCCCATGTTACATATCACTGACAAGGCGACACATGCACCGTGCAGAATTCGTGGCCGCTACTGCAAACTCTAATGCAAGTCTGTACATCTGTATAAGTCGGCTATGATGATGGCGGTGGAGAGAGGGGTCGCGCCCACAAGGAGTCGTGTAACGTCGAACCAAGGTTACTCTGTTTAATTGATCCGTATATCTATTGTGTGTCCTGTGTCCTGTGAATTAATGTCACATTATATGTGGCATGGGTCCGTCGAGAACTGGCGTTGAATTCGCAGCCGCTGGAGATAACGGCCTCTGAGGCATCATATTTTGCACCGATGATAGACGAAGGGGTGTTTGCGACTATAATAGCGTTCTCGTGAGTGTTGTCCACTGAGGCCCGGGCGCCGAGAAAGCGGCGAATATGCCAAGGGTCATAGGCATGCGACAGTAACGATCCACAAGGGTCAGTCAATTGTCTATTCTACATCCTAACATAGTAGTCGTACTGAACGAGCGGAATATCGCCTCGCTATCATGCAGCACAGATTGTCATCCAATCCTCCAGTAGTCCCGGGTACCAGACACGCGTTTCCCCCGGGTGATAGACTTTAGTCCAATGACCGACGATCCAGCAGCTTCGTAATCTCGCGATGCTCCGAGAGCCACTCTGGGAACGTATCATGACTCGTCTCACCAAACCTGCGTTCTATGAGGTAGTTTGCGAAGACAATAAGGACGCCATATCGGTATCTACGTTCATGTCAACGTGCAGCTGTGGTGACGAAGTAAACTATCACGTACAGGTAGTTGACTGCGAGGTTGAAAAGTTTGGTGTGCTTGGCACTTCCTTTCGAACAAGCTTCGACCTTCAGTTTGTTGCTGAGTCACCAAGAAAAAAAGAGAGAATCAGCGTCAAGGTACAGAGTGCGAGGTTCAAGATGCAGAAAAGATTGCGCACTCATAGATGGCTTTGCGCAGATTCTGAACGTCCTGCATGAGATCAACGGCACTATCTGTCAAACGCTTCGCAGTCTTTCCGTGCGAGAGGACGCCGACAAGCTGCAGAATGATCTTGTACTCCCCTAAAGAGCTTGTTAACTCCTCAATTCTCTAATCTGGGCCGACATGGTCATACCCTGCAAATACGCCTCCTCTTCGGAGGGACCATCGATAGCATCATAATCCTCGACAGTAGTCTCCGGTTCGATTCCTGACAAGCACTCGTCCCGTTTCAAGTTCATGCTGGTCGCAATCAGACAGGCAGTGATCATGCCGGTGGTCGTTCGCCCACGACCCATCTGGCAATTGAAGATGAAATCTCCGGTTGTCTCATAAGTCGATGTTACCCTCTCCAGAAGCTGAGATAGCGCGGCGGGCAAAGGTGCCTGCTCGTCTGTCTGCACGAAGTCAGGCTCATGAGCATCAAAAGCAGGCTTCTCGACCCACGATAGCAACGCGACCATAATCGATCTACGTAGCGACATGTCAGAAATCAGCACACCCTTACCAGACCCGAAGAATACGGACTTTATAGCCTTCCTTCGCCATGAGTTTAAAGACGTCTCCCGGTGTCATGATGTCTTCTTCGGACACATTCTCCCACAGCGGCACAAGAGAATATACATTCGGCCGCTCTTCCACTTCGTCGTGGAGCAGTATGCGCCCGGGACCTGCACGGACTTCACGGATGACATCACGCTTGAAACTCTCCTCCATTGCCTCAACATCGCTTGTGGTAATTCCAGTCGCCCTGGGAAGCTCTCAATATTGCGAGAGTTTAGAAAGGAGCTCTTTTACATACTCAACATTTTCTAATGGTCGATCAACTAGGCGAAGAACGTGGGGGCGGCCAGCAACGTAAATGACCGGTTCCTAAGGCATATCAGATCCGAGTACACGCGGACAGCTACAACTTGTTCACAAACCTCTCGCAATGATGTCCATACTACACGATTATTGCCATCCGGACCCGCATTGACGCGCGATAGAGCTCTCCGGAGCCTATGCCTCATAGTCAGTCATCGTCTCTCATTCCACGAGTGTGACCTTGTACCCCTGGACTGTTGGCATTCCGCTTCGGAACAACACCATTGTCAGACCTAAGTTGACGGCAGTATGGGTGGACCCACCTTCCGCAAACATTTTTTCCATCTTCACCTGAGCTCGGAGCAAAATAAGCGCTACTGGGGGAAGGTGTCCTCCGGCCAGTCACCAATTGTAGAACTAGGGGTACGCGACGGAAATTTGGCGCTCCGTCTATACGCCTGGGCAAACTCGTCTGAGTCCGTTACGGCAGCGCTAGGAAGAGCTTACTCTGGCAGAGTCATCTTCTGTAGGTTCGTGAAGAAGTCACTCTTTAGGATCGTTGAGGCCGATAGTATGCTCCCAGAGCGATTCGTGACAATGTTCGTGACTTCATCTGGCAGCGCGATGCCATCCGCTAGGTCGACATAGTTAAGCGGTTTCAAGGCGTCGATGCCCTCTGCGAGCAACTCCTTCTCAAATGTCTTGATTACTAATAACGACCATGAACACGTGATACTCGGCAGCCAAAACTTGTTCCGTACCTGGCAGATTCTTCACGAAGGCCTCAAACGTCTGGTACGTTTGCAGAGTATCAGGCTCTGTGGACTGCAAGTATGCCTGGAAAACGATGAGCTCAAAGTAACGCCGGAGGTTCTGAAGGCCTTTGAAGCGATGAGAACGACATCTGCGACAAGTGAGAGCGAGGCACACCTTTCTGCGCGAATGATCGTTTCATGCGTTCATCCGTAGCCTGCTCCGCGCGGATACGTGCCTCCTCGATCGAGTCACGCAGATTAAAGACCTCAGCAGATTGGTCAATGGCATCATCCACCGCTGCCTTGACGGCAGGGCCTTTACGAATGACACGTAGCAAATCTGGAAGAGAATTAACACTTCGGCGAAATTTGCACCATGGTACTTACTGTTGATGACCTGATACGATTGTCTCCGAATGGGAGGATCGCCAGACAACCCATCAAGGGACAACACCGATGCTAAAGTTGAGGGTCGACGATTTCTGGATCGTGGGCCTGCAGGCGAGGGCACAGGATTTGCGAGCCACTGTTGGAGGAGAATAAGGATAATCTGGAATGAACCCGTCATAAATACGCCAGCATACATCTCTCTGTCCGAGTTACACTCACGGAGGTCAATGTGCTGCGTCCACGGCCTAATTGGTCGTTCACGACGATCGGCGTGTGAACCATGTTTGGACTAAGCATTACTGAGATTAGCTCGCTGAAGTCAGAAAAGTCTGGAGGGCGCTCGGCAGTGAGGGGCACGCGACGATAAAAGACATCGACGTTGTCGCACGATTCCTTGCAAGCAGCCATCACCTCTTTCATAACAGCCACATCGCCCGGGCGAACCTCTTCCCACACTGGGATCACAGAGCCATCTGGGGTTTCCGTGTGCAAGAGCAACCTAAGGTTCGGCGTCATTAAACAGAAGAGAAGGCAAGTATTAGTCGTTGCATACTTTCCGCCGAGCGAATGAAGTTCAGAAACGACATCGTCTCGCAAACGTTCCTCCAAGACTTCCAACCTTTCTGCGGAAATACCGCCATAGTCTAGTCGCAAGGTCAGAAACCGTGGTGCGGTCCATGAAGCCGTTCAGTACCTTTCATATTTCGCAAGGAGAATTGCTCTCTCCTTAAACAGTACGGTGCACCATTCACATATACGATCGGCTCCTCGCGTAGAGCAACCCATGCGATGCGCTCGGCCTCTGGATGAGCACACTTGATACGATCGACAACCTCGCCTATCGCCTCAACGGTGGGCTGCCCGAGAGCATAGATATTTGTACCCGGGATATTGCGGAAGTTGATTGCCCCACGCAGCTCGAGGGACACATGCTGTGATTCGGAAAGCCACTGGTCCGATTTGAGTAACGTACTAATAAATTCCATGAACGTCCGCTCGACCATACATCTAGATAGAAGCTACTCACCCCTCTCGCAAGATGATGCCGCTCCGGTTCTACGATTGTATATAAGGACCCGACGACTCACTCGTCAGCGAGATGACATACCTTGACGACATGATCAGAATATTCATCACCCAAGACTTGGCCTCCAGATATGGCGACGTCGTTCCTCTGTCCCCGTATTAGAGATCGCTGAGGCCCAGACTTCGAAAGGGAGGAAAGGTCATTGACGGGCGAGAAGATGCTCAGGCGGGTACCATGTGACTTGCGCAGATACAAGACTTGGCTGAAATTTTTTTTCCCAAGGATGAGCGGAACAGGCGGGTAGGTTGCGGTAGACTTACTTATAAATCTCCGTTCTAGCCTAGAATCCGACGATGATAAGCGATTCACGGAGCGCCCCAAGAGAAGAGACGAACCTTAAGCCAGGCAGAAAAGGTCTGGGAAAAGTTCTGCTGTGCTTCCACGAAGCTCGCGAAGGCGATGGTAAAGAAGCTGCATGTCAAAGTTGGAGACCGCAATGAATGGAACAACAGCACTACGCAACGTACTATTTCTCCAGAGCCTTGCCAGCCCTCTGCAGTAGCACGTCCCTATTGGGCCCGTCGAGACTGCTGAGTGAATACTTGATTCTATGTACTAATATATCTTCTCTTAAATTCACAACATGGTCACCTGCCGAACATCAATTAACTTCCACGGCTGACGCATGAATCGGCACATACAGCTGTCTATCACTTTATCCACTAGCTTCTTTGCCTTCAGTCCGTCATCTAAGCACCCCAATAAGCTTAGAATTATGCCATAGCTTCCCATATGTGCCCTGCGTAAATCATCGAGTAACGACGAATTGGTAAGCAGTAGGTCGATCACTTGACGTGAGGGGCCACTAGGAAGAATCAGTTGAAGAATATTCGTTAGGCGCAAGAGGGAGCGATTGAGGTCTTGTTGCGCATTCGCTTGCTCGAGAGCTTGAAGAATCTTGGCCTCACCGAGGACACTTTGTGGTGGGGTCTGGAGAGCAAATTACTGTAACGTCACTCACTAGAATCATGGAAAGACATACCCCGTATCCACTAGGCTGGATTGTACATGACCTGGGGAGTTAGCAGAGAACAATCGTATATAGCCTTCACTGACCGTATTGATCCCACTGGCTGAGTTTGATGGGTGCGGTGTACTCAGTAATTTCGTCGCATACGGGTCTGGAAGACCACGTAGCATGAGCTGCCTGCGACGCACAAGACACGCGGCAGTCATTGCAAATGTTGTCCGCACAGCACCCATTCCGCAAGAGAATACTAGTGATGTCCGAAGGGGATCCGCGTTCTTAATAACTTGCAAGTACGCGTCGACATAATTGTCCTGGATGCACAGTTTGAGACGAACAGAAACAAAAGCCACAGGATAATACCTCAATAGGTCGGTCTGGAGAAATAGGAATGCTGGGGCGAGTAAGATAATGTTCTCCAAAAACGCAACGAGCTTACCGATGATACTGATGTACTCTGAGCAGTTGCGTTAGATCTACTTACGGAAGCGCTCACCTCTACGTGCCAGCCTTGGCTTCTCATGTATTCCCAAAGCTCCCGGGAAGTCCTGACGTTGTTTGAGTCCACTGCTGTCCATGTAGGTAGAATGGCGCCGTCACCGTCCTCCAAGGCTGAAAATATCCATGAAATGTGTCACATGATAAGCATGCGACGATCATACTTGCCTATTTCATTGTGCGTTAGCACGAGGCCACCAAACCTGCTCAACATTGGAAACAGATATCGTACACATCAAGCGGCGTGGGAGAAACAACCGCACCTGACCCCTTCAGCGAGAATATCGTTCTTGAGTCGCTGTTCGATCGCCTCGAGATTCTCGGGCCGATCTGACAGAGGCAAAGTCTTTCTTGGCTCAGACGAATCTCGAAGGACGAATGGGCGCCCTGAGATATACACTAATAACCCAGGAAGACATCAATGAACGAAGTGACAACGATGGAGGAATGAGCTGAGTGTACCAATAGGCTCCTCCCGCGTTGAAAACCAGATGACATGCGATGGTGATGTCTCTGTCGGGCGTGCCCTAAGAATGGAGAGGATGGCTCTTAGGCCTTGAGATCGCGGCTGAGCAGCGCCAAATACGTTCAAGGTGCCGAATCGGGGAGCTCGGAAGTTTGGGGCACCGTGAACGTTCAGATCGAGGTCGAGCGCTCGTCCTTGTATATGTGTCAGTCGAAGACGGCGTATAGAATGCCTGTGTGTGCCATGACTCACCTGAAGGGTAATAGTCCGTCTTGAGAATAAACCCACGAGACAGAACGCTTCCCGACCTTGTCTTGACGATGGAGGGTGCAGATCTATGGAGATGCGACATTGGATCCGGTGGGGAGACTGGAGTATCGTCGCGCCCCGTATTCGAGCGTGGTGGGGAGCTTTGCGGTCTCTGTATTAACGGAACCGAGGCCGAGGCGTGGACGGGGCGTGGGTTTGGTGATAATAAACGCATTTGCGGAGCGAGCCTCGGATAAATGGAAGATTCCCCGGCACCTGTTTGTACTATCCCAGCCTTATCCATCACGATTACGGTATCTTGACAAGTACAGTAGATGGGGTACTTAGATAGATGTATGCGTGGCGTCACGGTGCTCACCCGACTCCGGCCCGCGCCGGTCTTTAATATCAAATTTTAAACTTTTGACTCTATAACCCGGTCCGCCCTACCGGGATTCTCTATCACTATCACCAGGAAGTGACACAGTGCTGCCGCAACCAAGCAGGTGCAGTAAGTACTTGTCTACCTAGGCAAGTTTCCTCGAGGTTATTTGATATTCCCATGGAAAAGGTCTTTTAATCGTAGTGGTCAGTAGCAGGGATTGTCAACGGCAGTCCCTTGCAATCCCTCCTTAAGAATGCCTTCTCTATGTTTCGCGTATTACTGCTCTGGACACGGTGTGTACTTGATCCAACACTGGAGCACATTTGTTCCAACTGGCCATTAGGTTTCGGGCACGCAACACGGGTCTCGGCTTTCGCTTGTCATCTACTCTCCCTTGAAGAGCCGCACACGGTGCACATCGTATCCTCTGCTCCAAAACGCGTTTTCTCCACATCCGTAGCTCTGGGTGCAACATACCGCAACGCGGAGGTTGACCCCGTTATTTTGCAGCCATTGGCGTTCGTTGCCTCCCACGATGTTATCTTGTTTTCTCCACATCTTAGAGATATATGCTGCGCACAGATACCATGTGGACAGACAGAAAAGCGTACACGTCCTCGAATCCTTTCTAAGCAAAAAGGAGGAAAAGGTCGAAGAAGAGGCCCAGTGGCTACGAGAAATTAAAGCAGATTGCGTTTTGAGTGACGCTGCCTTCCTTGGATTGTGCGTAACATACTTCCTCTTCGATTTCCACGGCGGCTCTAACTGTCTGCAAGTCTTGCAGCCCACAAAGCCGGCATACCTTCGGTATTGATCACAAATTTCACCTTCGACTCTATCTACAGCCTACTCTCCGCTTCTTTCGTTGAGCAATCCCTCTCCCAGCACCTCCTGACTGATCCAAGTAATTCCATACACTACCCTCTTGAGCCTGACACGCCAATACCAGAAGAAACCCTCTCCCCCCTAGTTCAACAGATTTTGGAGGGTTACCGCCATGCTGATATGCTTCTTGTACTTCCGGGTGCTATCCCAATTCCTTCGTTTACCACCTTCCCATCTCTCCCAGCAACTCAGTGGATTGACCCCATTTTGCGCTCGTTCAAGCCTGAAATAATCGCTCATCTCATGAAAGACCCTCATGAATATACCCTATATCCATCGATACCATTTCCGCCTCCTCAATCTGGTGCTCCTCCTACTGTGAAACCTAAACCGCGCAGCGCTCGTCTCGCACCGTTGCTTGTCCGTCCTCCTAACGATGGTGTCTATACCGCCAAAGGTCGCTCTCGCTTTCTTGCCTCATTAGGCATTCCTGTAGATCTCCACGACCCGGCCACCACGAAGATTTTGATCGTTTCGTTCGGTGGCCAAGTATTTCATAAGCCTTCTAGGAGCGGTACGCCATCTCGCCCGGCGTCACCCCGCCCCCTGCCCGAGCACCAACAACAGCTACAATCAAACAGCTTCTCTCGAGATCTGTCACAGGAGCTGAACTTACTCTCCAGGAAGAACGGTCAGGAGCGGCCAGGGCCGGTTTTTAGCCTATCGCATATTTTTGTTCCCGGTGCTCCAGCACCAGCAGCTATGCCGAGCCCGTCGCTCCCGACGTTCACGACTACCCCACCAACGCCTACGTTCAGTGACAATGCATTTTCACATGAGGGTGCCTCTGCTGAGCTAGAGAGCGTAGACGTGCGCTGCCTGATGCTTCCTGACGCGTCGTGGATCGCGGTCGTGTGTGGGGTTGCCGATTCACAGGGGTGGCAGACTAAGCAACACGACGCAGGCGCCACTGGTGTGACTGCGGGAGAAGGGGATAGTGATCTTCCCGAAGGATTCTACATCGCTCCTAGAGACGTGTATATGCCCGACCTTATGGCAGTTGGTGACGTCTTGTTGGGCAAGCTCGTACGTCTTTGACACCTCTGTTGTACTACTGACTCGTTCCACTGACACGCCCACAGGGGTACGGAACTGTCTCTGAATGTGTCGACTCGTGCACGCCTTTTGTCTATGGTAAGTAGAACCCACGCCTTCCATCACGTTTCTGGGTGTACGGTCACCGGATTTTCAGTGCCGCGGCCGCTCTTCGTTGAGGAGCACGGCCTGCGCCTCCTACTCGAGCGCGAAGGCGTCGGAGTGGAGATGACGCGTGATGCATACGAGGCAGGTGAGTGGGCCAGTGCCGTTTCGGACGCGTGGCATGCGGGGTCGCAGCGCAAGTTAGAACGTCGAGCGGGGAAGTACGCACCAGACCGGCGTGCCCAAGGGCTGCAAATGGCGAAGGACGTTGTAACATGGGTGAATGAGTGGATTGCAGATATCAAATTCGACTAGCATACCTTCGGGTTAGAAGTCGAGGAAGTGGATTGTGTCTGAATTCGAAAATAGATAAATTGATGGCTCCGACTGGAGCTTATTACCGTATGAATTAAACGGGTGCTTTCTACAGTAGCCATATGCAGCCTCTGTAATTCGATTGGTACGGTACTTCTAGGTCTATGAACAAAGTGACAGATAACTAACGCTGGCTCTTACCTCGCGAAAAGTTAGGGTAGCCACGCCCTCTCCACGCCCACGACTACTGTCGGCATACTGTAACCCCCATACTGCAACCCCTAAGATCGTAATTTATCGGAAGTTGCGATCAGGATCTGACAGACTTGATCGACTATACTATACCTGGGAGATCTGCCCTTTTAGCGCTTTTAGCGAGACGTGGAAAAGGTGAAACGGTCCGAAGCTCGAACCCATCGCATGCTATCTACTGTATACAGCCTCACAGACCAATGAATGGCTCCCTACTTCCGGTAACTACGCGGATCACTAAAGTGCTGTTACAACGCACTTGCGAACAACCATTGGAATTACGCCGATGCCCTGGCCCGCGCCTCGCTGGGACGTTACGATACCTAGTAAAACGTGTAGTTGTAAACTCCTAATTAAACAGAAAGGAGAAAAAGAAACGTACGGACTCGGACATCACTGTATTGCCACTGCCAGTGGCAACTTGTAACAGCTCCCGCCAGTACAGTCTCTGTCTCTGCGTTAAGGATGATCGAGTAGGAAATACAGCAACGCCTCGGTCTCCAAGAAACGGTGTCCCATCTACTGTACTGTAGTAAGTTAGCAGCTCACGGCGTCCAACGTCAATCGGACATCGGCAACGTGCCGACGGCGACGCTCCGGTGGACATACAGTGCGACGTACGGCTTCACGCATGACGAAGCAAAGCCACCAAACAGGGTGAGATTAGAGACCAATACGTGCCATAACTCCGAGCGGTGATTATTCGAATCTAGCGCCGCTACGTGGGCCTCGGTGAGCGCCTGTAGGTAGCATACGAGGCGCCCTAGGCGCTCATCACGCCAAGAATACAGTAATCCACAATATCTTCCGAGAACACGAGGATGATGCTTCAAATTTATAAAGACACCCAGGAGGTAGTCGGTTCAGGACGGAGACCAGGAGTACAGGTCGCGGGTGCTTGTTGAAGTGAGTCAGCGCCTACTTTAGGAGGTGGCTATGATTACCGTAATCTTACGGCTTTACGGAAGCTATTAGGGGGATAGCGTAATTACCGCCCCGCTACAGACAAGGGGTCACGGTCCCGCCAATCCAATCGCCGCACGCCGCAGCGCCCCAAGTCCGTCCCTCTACCCTAGATATGATATCGTTGAAGTCGACTATCCTCGTCTCTGGGACCGAAGCCGTGTCTTCTCTTACCCATGCCGTCGTTAAATACACGGGCGGAGACTCGAGCTTCGGCCGTCGTGTGAGACTCAGTGCAGCCGTCGTTTTGCTTACGCTCGCGCTCCGCATCGCCGCTAGTGGTCGTCCAAAGAGAAATGCAATTCAAAGGGATCCGCGAAAGGTGGGAAAGGCTGTCGGCGGCGCTGCTAACAGTCAAGATGACTTTAATGAGTACGACGTGGTCATCGTGGGAGGAGGTATGGCCGGACGTCAACTCAAGGAGCTGAGATTTGACCGCTGTTCATTCACAGGTACTTCAGGCTGTGTTCTTGCCTCCCGCCTCAGTGAAGACCCCGGATTGCGCGTCCTTCTGTTGGAAGCCGGTGAAAGGTGCATACAGTCCCTCTATCTGTGTCACTGCACGAATTCTCAGCGCGGTCCCACTGGCAGCGCCGCGAAGCATCCACTCGTGAGAATTCCTGCAGCGTTTACGTTGATACTTAAAACTTCGAGGGTCTTCAATCTGTTCACCACCCCGCAGCAGAACTCAGGCGGGAGAAGGCATTTTTGGCCACGGGGTAAGCATAAAGTTATGCCCCCGACGTCGTTGCTCATTTCCGAATACCCAGCTAAAATGCTTGGTGGTTGTGAGTTTGATCGTCTGTATTGAATTTTTTTTTTAATTTTACCCGCACTTCTCAGGTTCCTCTATCAACGCGCAGATGTTAGTTCTTGCTATTTCAAGTTGAATTTCTGCTGATTGTCTGCTTACTAGCAACCATTACGGTGATCCGTCAGACTACGACGAATGGGCTCGTCTCGGCGGCGTGGACGCAGAATCCTGGGCATACAAGGACTTCCGCAAGTATGCCGGACCCTTTTCGTGGTATGAATTGATGCTGAGTCCCTGACTATTTAGGTATTTTCTAAAATTTGAAAAGTTTATCCCGAACGAGGCGCACCCTGAAGTTGTGGAAGATGAGCACGGTGCTGACGGTCCTATCGAAGGTAACAACAATGTCTCAATGTTATGGCCCGGGTCGCAATTGTCTCACCGTCTCTGCCACAGTCGGGTTCCACGGCAACCATTCTACCACCGCCCAGCGGTTTATCGATGCATGTAGCCGCGTGGGGATACCACTTCGCGCAGACCTGAACACACCCCGTGGAACACTGGGTGTAGCGAAGGTTAGTGGAGTCAGCCTCCACCTTGCCCTGCTGATATAGTATTAATCCTCTCTTATTCATCTAACAGCTCAGTGAGAGTTTTTTTCTAGGAGCTAGAGCCTGAGCACTAACACTTCGCAGTGACCTACATTGACTCACGCGGCCGCCGTGTTACAACTGAATCTGCGTATCTTACGCCCACGGTCCTCTCTCGCCCTAATTTGACGGTCGGGGTGAACGTACGTGCCACACGTGTTATCTTCGATACCGCAGGATCCAGTCCCCGTGCCGTCGGTGTCGAGTTCGCCTCGTCTAGAGGAAGATCCCGTTTCCGTGTCCATGCAAAGAAGGAAGTCATACTTGCGTATGTTGGAATCAATGGGACATGATACCTGTGTGCACTGACACATCTTCCCAGAGCTGGTGCCATCCATTCGCCTCATGTTGGTCCTCAGAGTTCTTTTTTTATAAGTCCGAAGCTGATGTAGTTCAGATCCTGATGCTTTCTGGGATCGGTCCTCCTGCTCACTTGGCAGAGCATAACATCCCAGTTATCGCTCCTTCGTCCGGAGTTGGTGAACACTTAATGGATCATGTTGTCGTTGACGTCGCACTGGCCGAGACCAGCGGAACCTCGTTGAACTTCCTCAAGCCGCGAACTTTATGGGACTGTATCAAGTCCGCATCGGCGTTTATTACATATACTCTTACCGGTAGAGGGCCCTTCACTACCAGTGTATGTTGTCCTTACTCTGGTGTGTCTCCTTGATCAACGAGTTTGTAGGTTGGAGAGGCGGCAGCGTTCTTCCGTTCCGTTGACCCTATGCTTTTCCCGCCCAACCCGTCTACTCCGCCTGCACCCTCAGTGGATTCAACGTCTGGTCCTAATGCACCCGATCTGGAGTTCTTCGTGTCGCCAATGGGATATGTTGGGGCAGGAGATGGTGTTTTGCCTAACACCGATCTGCTCGGTCTTCACATGACACTGCTGAGGTGGGCTAGAGTACTTCCTTAGCTAGAATTCTGTGGATGACATCCCAACACCTCATACAGGCCAACAAGCAAGGGCAACCTACTACTCAAATCCTCGGACCCATTCGAACACCCTTTAATTAACCCAAAGTAAGCCCTCTGCCGTGCTGTGGCCTGTGATCATTCGGGTATTTCTAACACACAATGTCCAGCTATCTCTCCACAGAGCATGATCTGGCTGTCCTAGAGCGCGGGATGGCCATCCTCACTCGCGTCATGCATACTGCGCCGCTTGCTGACATCATCGACCACAGTGCGACGGACCGACGCCTGGGCCACTGGCTTCCGACTGCAAGCCCCGCGGATCTCCGCGCATACGTACGCAACTACTTGGAGACCTTATTCCATCCGACTAGCACAGCACGCATGGCTCCACTCTCAGATGGCGGCGTGGTCGACGCGCGGCTTAGGGTACATGGGGTGCAGAGTTTGCGCGTCGTCGATGCAAGCGTATTTCCTACGATTGTATCAGGGCATACGGTACGTGAATTCAGTGTGGTTTGTATTTCCTATATAAGTTACTGTTCGGAACTGGCATTGATGGTTTCTACTTATCCGCCTATGTACGTTTCTCTGGCTGCGACCTGGCGGGTGGCCGGTTCGCTGCTCACGCATGCAGCGATGTGCCTCCATTTGCTCACGTTATACTTGTCGCGGAATGGCCACGGCTGACTTCATGGATGCACAGGCAGGGCCTACGATTGCAGTGGCGGAGAAGGCTGCCGATATGATTCTGGGAGATTTGGCTCCAATGATGTGATTTTGCTGATGATTCTAGTGACAACGGCTCTGTTCAGGTATTGGTGTTGTATTGTATGGCTAGCCCCGCTATGCACCGGAATTGACAAGCTAGGAGACTGGAATCGCTACGACTTCTTTGTATATAAATAATTCGCTGGATAAACTTGAGAAGGCACATGAGAACACCATCAGTCTGCAGTGGCTGGGTGATCCTACCTAGTACCTTGATTTATATCGTCATCAAGGAGGCCACCTGTGCCCGGGCAACATGGGGTGATTCATGCACGGTCGTAGCCAAGTATTTCCCAATCTCATTTGCACAAATTCCATCGTCCGTTTTCTCCATCCAGGGTCCTTAATGTGCTGCAACTATTTGTTCGTTGAAGCATGGCGAATGATTCGTGGTGATGAATTGGTCTACAAGGATACCATGTGTGACCCTGAATAGTCAAGTATCGTTGCCGGATGTCATCATTTAAGTGGTTGGTACAACTCAGCGGCGTGAGGAATTGCAGCCGGTCCCATTATTTCCGTGATCCCATCATCGTCATGGGAAGTCCGAGTGTCTGCGTGACCGCAGTGCCGACCGTGCAGCAGACTCAAGATACACCGTGGACAACACAAGAAACACAGGTGCATCAAGGCATGATGCATGATATGATAAGTGGTTGTCATGAAGACCCAGAAGACCCAGCATAATGGACCAGATGCCTATGATACGTTGCCAATGGCGGCCCCTCATTTTGGCTAGACCGTCGGTAACAAGCTTGCCGCGATACTCTGTGGCTTCGGAGCAAGCTTTGGTGGCAGTGTGTTCCCCGGGTTTGAAAGTTACCTGGATAGCCATTGGGTCCTGGTCAGCGCCACTATACCATCACAACGGGATCACGTACCCCAGGAAGTCCTCGTCCATCATTCGCTCCACCAGGACGAACCCAGTTGTCACGGCCCAACGGAGATAAACATGGCTAAGGTCCGGTCAGTCGCGACAAGCTCTGAGATATTGGTACCGATTTAAAAATTTGGGTGGGTCGATATGAAGAGTAGGCCAGTTAGTGAGACTAGGTTCATGTCGCACGTAGCAGGTGAAGCCTTCGACTACACGAGTTCTGCTGTATCGTTGGGTGAGCAAACCGAAGCCACATGCACAAGCACGCTGTGAATGCCAGGGCTACTCGAGAAGGAATCCTTCACTGTATTGAGAAACGAAATGCGCTGGCACTCTAGCGCTGGTAAAGAATATGGTTTAGACCCTTACCCGAGTGCCAACAAGAAAACCGTGGCACTCGTCGAAGAGGAAGGCAAGGGAGAATATCCTTCCTCTGTCGATGACCGCATTCATCGACATTGTCCTCCGCCTGAGGACGTCCTATCTACGCAAAGCCTTCTTCTCAAGTCAGAAGGTGCGATAAGCGGGTGTAACCCGAACGCGGACAAATCAGCGATTGCGTCATATCACCCAAGGCAACCGAGATGCAGATGCAGCGAAGAGTGCGTCCACTGCAGACCGAAAAGCTACAACTTGAGGTAATCATGTTGGCTGAGCGGCGACGGGCCGTGCTAGCGAAGGTTTTGCCGAAGAAAGCGTGCGCCAAGTCTCAGAGACTATTTCGAACTGGTCAAGTCAACCTATTAATCTATTTCAAGGACAATGGACGGCAAGGACGCTGGTGTCCAAATGCTGAAGTCGGAAATTCGGGATAGGTCAGGTGACACGACTTTCGTAATTTCGTGCTCCTTCATTTTGACTTTCTGCCCACTGCCGCCAGCTGAGGTCGCAGAGTCTGTTCCGATGGACCTGGCCTCATTTTCCCTGGCAGCCGGCTTGATTATTCGTCAGAGCCATCTGCGGTAGAGACTTAAACAAATATGCCATAGGACTGATCCTTCAAAAGAACTCGCGATCTCCGATTCCCTTCCCTACTCATCGCCTGGGCCGGCCTGGCTTCGGAGATGCACTATCCAGCCTTTTGTTCTCAACGGAACATTCTTAGCTTCACAGAGAATTATGATTATGTTTCATTTTTGGTAGCGGTAACTTGCAACCGTCGTCCTTCCCCGTGGCAAAATACTGTACTCTTTCTCTGAACCCTGATAGCTCTGACTCTCACAGAACTTCCTTCCATTCTTGCACATTGAAGCCGATCTAGGATCAATGTCCGGAACCCAATATAGCGTATGGTAACAGGCCAATAATCTCAGGATCGTGCCTCTACGAAGTAGTGTCACTCCCTAGCTCATCAGAACCCCATATGCCCCTTTCACCCGTCCTCAACGAATCTATTTCCTGAACAAGTGCGAAGAGATGAAACCTTCCTGTCTACAAATTCAAGCCACGAGGGGTAAGAGACGTAATGGCACGTGGTAAGGGTCCTTTCATCCTTTAAGATCCTTTACTGATGCCTTCGCTTCGTAGGAGTTATGGTACACTGTTCCAAGCTAAATGAGGCCAGTCTACTTGATTCGCAGTTCGGTTGATGGTTGTCCATGATGTTTGAGGAATAGCAAACATGCCTTTTTTTATTTGACTTCATGAAGACGCAACAAGGAAGCTCCGGAGATTAATGCATCGCCTCTTGAGTCGATCACCTTCCCCAACTCTCTTCGTCTGGAATGTACGCTGCAACCGGCGATTTCAGCCGTGGACGAAGGCAAGCATTGCATCGAGTCAGAGGCTTATTGCACTCTTAGACGTACTTTCTCTGACCGCCCCAGTTCGGAACTTGCAGGTCATTTACGTCCTCCTGCCGGTATTGGCGCTCGCTTATATTCCCCGGTCATTACACTAAGGGGCCAATACTGGTGTGGCTTCCGCACCGCCGCGGGCGCTCACTCCCTAAATCGGTTCTTACCACCGGAGGAAGTTCGCACGGAGTTTCATATTTCAAACCAAATATTCAAATAAGGTAATTTGTTGGTGATGTGGCTGTGCCCTTGGATGATCCTAGGAGCCGCGGCCAAAACAACTCTTCAAAGCGCCGGCTGCATCAGTCCAATTGAGGTGCGACTCAATTGTTTACAGTGCCGGTTCATACAACCCGCCCAACCTCCGTTATTTTTACCTTGTTTAAGCTACTCTGAATGGTACACACATGCCCGACATGCATCGGTGGGTGTTTAGATCGGGGTGCGGGACGTATCAAGGAACGAATACGACAAGAGTACAATCATACCTGGTTCGTGGCAGCACCGGTAGAAAAAATACTGCGTGATCAGCTTCTGGTTGGCTGCTGTCTGATACGCACGAAAGTAACCTCCACCTTGTTGGCTCCCTCTTACCGCTCGTTTCCTGAGAAGACACGACTATCTCGGTTCATAGATCCCAAATTTATCACAAGTCATACTCCTAGCAAGTGGACTCCCAGGACGTCGCCGGTGCTTGAAAAACATCAACGCCGGAAGGGAAGCACATAACACGTCCTCCGGCCTCCGGCATAGGGCGTAGATGATTGAGTATTTCCTTGGCTCCTACATGGGCGCAAGTGACATGGCCCGAAATCTGATCACTTCTTTGTGATACCTCCCTAGCCGGCGTGTCCATGGCGTCCCCGTTATTGTCAATAATTAGGGGTGAGCCCTTGGATTTGGATCTTGACACAAGGGCCGCGCTGACTGCGTATCAAGGGCCCAGCTGCGCTCAGCAACTTTTGGGCTTAGGCCCATTGTCACCGCGTTGCTCTCACCATTGTGCCGCGATGAAGCATGCGTAACATTTGTTCGATCATATGGCTCACGTACACTTTCACTCCTTGTCGTCATGGACTCGGAGGAGCTCTCCTCGAAAAGTGTTGGCTCCACTGACCGATCATACTCTCATAGCTCCACGAGTATGACTGCGAACCGAACCAATGCCCCTTTGTACAATGATCAGCCGTCTTGTACAGCGCTGAGAAACAAGCAACCCTGATCCCACACTTCCTGCGCGCCCGAACCTTATCATCCTACTGTTGTCGTGCCTGCCACGACCGATGAGCAGAGAACCATGTGTTGAGCTAACCCATAACCCCCCCCCCTTCCGCCCGCTTCCTCATACGTGCACAATTGACTACCGTGTCAAGCAACGTCTATCTCGGGACTTCGCAGGGAATCGTCCATTACGACTCGCTCTGTCCTGAAATTGGTGGATACCGCTGGTTTGTCCCATCCCCGATTCAGGCTAGCCACCTCGGCTAATCAGGCTGTGGTTAATCCCTAGCTATGCCGCAGCCGTGGGTCTCGTACGAGAACAACAGTACTGCCGTTCGCATGCGAGCTCTTTTTCGGCACTCTGTTCTCTTTTGGTCTTGGCTTTTCGTACACTGCAGGCTGCAGTCTGCAGCCTGAGCGATGCGACCAACCCAACTTTATGTAGAATAGCTTAGACCTTGTGGGAGAGCCCATCGCCCACAGGTGTCCCAACATGCCAAACGCACGACTCCTATTCACAACATTGTCACACGTAACACGAAAGCCAATGCGGGAAATAGAGACAGCCCTGCCTGCTGGTCATAGGCGGGGGCCGGGACAAGGCAGCCAGGAAAAGAGGGGTCAATCACAAAGCCCGACTGGCTATGCGACGGAAGTTATCGCGCTGCTGGAGCCCTGACCCTGACGCCGTGAATTGAGGCTTCCCCAAGAACGTTTATAGAACCACGAGAGTCTTAGTGTAGCTCTCGTATGTTTTTCCCGACACGTTCTCCCCCAGGCATGCATAAGCCGGAGGTAAGCACTCAGTCTGCGTATCGGCCGTTGCGGTTGGGAAAAAATACCAGACATTCAGTTGAATTTGTCAAGCCATTGCAGACTGACACCCTATTGTTGCGACGCCCGTAACAACTTGATCGTGAAACCTCCAAAGGCATGAAACCATTGTATTTTCCCGTGGTCCACACGACGACGAAAAGGCCGACGAGACCCTGCGCAAAATAAGAATCAATAAACGCTGCACGTCTTACGTTTCTGTGTGAAAGAACACCATACGAGCGCCAATTCGAAGTGTGCAGACTCTACAGAGTCCCAGATGCGTGCTGGTGCAGCACAATTCACAGCGTGTGCTATCAGGACCTCTAGCTCATCACATAGCATGCATAGTCCAGGCACCAAATGGCTTCGCTTCCCCTTGATTATCATGAATCTCACGGCCATGGAACAGGTTGTTGTACACGTCAATCATCAATCCCTATTCTAGACGGGTCATGCGGCGTGCTCGCTTGCGGAGATGGGAAAGAAGAATGCGTTGCCATGACTCACGATGAGTCAACACATCACAGAAGGACGATGGACCATCACTGACACCTGCAAACCGTTTTGCGAGAAGATCGCCCCGCGGTTCGTTCGTTTATTTAGGTGGTCCCAGCCTGACATTTGCGCAACGCGCACGCGGTTACGCGCGTCTCAGCCCTGACTCGAAAGACTTCCCCGGCGCTTCAAAACGGCAGTTTTTTCCCAAAGTGGTATATACAAACGCGGCCAGTTGAAGACTACCACACGCCCAGGGTTTCATAACACCTTCACCCGATCGCCCAAGGCGTCTTTTCGAGTCCACCTCAGTACGCCCCACCCGACCAAAGGGCTGGGCTGTGTGAACGAGTAAGTCCATGAGTCCATGAGGTGCCGTTACTCTAAGCTCCGGACTAGTCCGTAATTGTATCTTTCACACCGTTCACTTCCGTAAATCCTAAAAATGATTGGAATGGACGCGGACGGGCGGGAAAACCCGATGCTTGATCTGCGAAACCAACACCACCACCGACACCACAACTGAGCACACAGCTGAACAGCTTCAAGTTGAACGGCCAATGTTATGTTGTCTATTTCACTATTCGGTACCAGGTGCTGTGTTTAGTCATCTGTTCTGTAATAGGCTAGGCCTGTCTGCCCCCGGCCGTCGCCGTCCGAGTCAATCTGCCAACACAGTCCGCTCCACACGCGAAGTCCGGAGGTAGGTCATCCGAACCGAAGATGGGGCGGGAGGATAGGATGGAGACAGAGCTGCGGTTAGGTTGAAGGTCACTCTTTAAAGTTATCACATGATAAGGTGCACAGTAGCATAGCCTCCCTCCATCTCTCCGAGTATCCTACCATCAGTGATATTTCATCTTGCTGTGTTCAGGGCAACCACGATCACGCTAGTGTGCTCCAACTGTACAATTAAAGTCGTCTGTAGCATCACGCTGGCATCGGTACCGATAGTGATAGTGAATGAAGGTGGTTGGACTGGAGGTCTAAGAGCGTCCTATCAGAGGCTGCGCGCAAAAGTGCTTTACTGGGAGGCATGCGACAATCCTTTCATGTTTCACGTCAAGATTGTGTCTTCTGCCATTTGCCATTCTATCCTACGATCCGACGTCATGGGACTGCGGCATGATCTTGTTATGTTATCTCTTTTATTGTCCCTGTCCCCGGCCGGATCTCTTAGGAAGCCATCCCGCCGATGAGGGTGGTGCCCACGGCATCGATGATTCTCATATCAGACGCGCGCTAATTTTAACGTCCCTTAAAGCGGAGTAGCCAGGGGCTGCGGGCTCATGCCTTACCAGCATCAGATCAGGCAACACATTGCACCGGGCACACCAAGGAACAAACCTGTGCATAACACGCGTGTGCTAATTTATGATGGTCCGGGGCTAGAATCTACAACGCGAGACTTCGAATAGACTGCAATCCGTCATCAGCCCATTTTAGCTATACGCAGAGGCAGGCAGTGTCCATATTACACGATTTGGGTTCTTGTCAGGTCAGCGGAGATCAGCATCACAAGCCACAGCGAACGAACAACGAACAACAAAAAAGGATAGGCCAAAAAATACAACAACGTTTAGGGATAGCAAATATGACCATAGTCGAGCACCAGGCTAGACAGAGTCCTCCATCACGTCACTGGTGTCATCACGGACCTTCTCTGCGCTGGGGTGTGCACTGCGTATGGGCGAACCGCGCATTGTTGCGGCCCCAAGGCAAGCTCAGCTCGGTTCGCAATGATCGTTCCAGTGTACGCCTACTTCGTAGTTTCTCTAATCGATCTTTAGTGGCTCCACGCGGCGCGGAGATGGGAGCACAGGCGCCGCCCTGGCTGACGGTTGAGAGTGGGCTGTTGTCATCGTCTTCGTAGTGCGGGCTAGTGCAGCAGGTGGTGGGCCGATGAGGCGCGAGAGCGTCCACGGCAGCTCGTACTGAGCCTGACCCGCGAGAGCGACATAGCGGGAAATCTCGAGATGCAGAGTAGGGTAATACGTCGTCGACGCCTTGCGCGCGATCTATAGTTCATGTGCATGTATAAGCTAGAGAACACATGACGCTTTTTCGAGAAGACGCTACCAAGATAATCCGCTCGATGCCAGAGAGGAACAGATCGGTGTGGAGTTGGTGAGCGGAAAGTTCGTGTTCTTTCGGCAGGTTGAGGTCCTGTGCGGCTTTGACGAACGCATTTAACAGGCGGAAGTGCGTCGTCTGTGGCACTCCTGTCAGCTATTGAGCATTAGATGGGATAACAACCGCACCAGGTAGGACATGGCTTCGAATTCGACGCCCCCGGTCATACCGCCCGGGGCACGGGGCTTTTCAACACGCGCTTCGTCAGCATCGGCGAGCACCCAGACGGTGTTGTTCGGGTGGCAGAAGATCCAGAAATAGTCGCGGCAAATATCGGACAGTTCTTGGAGATAAGCCTTGTAGATGCGCGGGCGATGCAAAGCGTCGATGAATTCGTGCGGCGAAAGGGGAACTTCTGGGGCCTCCACACCTCGCGGCGCGGGGGTCAATAAGAGGGCACGAAGAAGAGAATATAAGGTCTGATGTGGGTGCGGAAGCGCGATAGTGTGGCGAGAAGTTGTCTCCCAAACTTCCCGCCGTGGAGGCACAGAGCCGATGGAAGGGAGAGATGAGGGGGGGTAGAGCTCGAACAGGAGTATGAGGAGATCGACGATGAGCTGCCGCGTTGCGATTTCACCTGGCCTCTTGTCGGAGTACAGGAGGGACACGAGCTGTACAAAAGGTGTGGGACAAGAACTGCGTAGGGCGAAGCACCCGATTTCAGAGGTAGTCAATGCCTTCAAACACCGAAGAAGCTCGTGCAAGAGCTGGTCGTCGTGTTGCTCCTCACTGCGGTTAAGGGGTTTAAGAAACATCATCGAAGCTGAGTGCATTGACACAAACACACCGCCATTCGACCTCAAGGAGCTCGTTCAACCGGGTGAGCAAAGCGGAGTAGCCGCCTACTTTTAAGAAATCTTGTGACCAGCTGCACACTCCGCCAACACCGGCGCTCATCAGCGCCCGCTCGGGATACCAAGAAATACAGAAGTATGCACCTCGCTGCTTCATTCCGGAGAAGCAATCGTAGCTTCTTTACGACGTCTACCTCGAGTTCGAGACTCGACTTGCTCGTTAGGAGGCTGACAAACTGTACGGGTGAGAGGGTCCTCTGCGCACCCTCCTTCCCACGGGGTCCTAGATCAGCAGCGGAGCCGCCGGATCGCGACTTTGGGCGTCGCACGACGTCCACCGACACGCCACGAGAATGTTGGGCGCTCTGCGCCGTCTGGGCGCCCGGTGTGTCAGCGGGTGCAGTAGCAAGTCCGTATGGGTAATCGGGCGCGGCATCGCCCGTGCGGGGCGACTCGATATTGAGAGAGCTGCCGCTTTGCACGCGGCGAAGGCCACGTGTGGACGCCGGTGCCGTAGCAGGGGAGGCAAGGACCTGAGATGACTTGAGCATGGCGGCTTTGACGGAAGACTCCATCCCAGCAAGCTTTGGGCGGAGCGTAGATGGAATTTGGAGGTCGTCCTGTGAAATAAATTGCACCATGTGAGCAAAGCGTGTTGCTTCAAATCCCTAGCACGAACTAGAAGGCGATCGAATTCACGATCTGTGGAGTTTGTGACGGTTACAGTATGGGAGATGTCTCCCTTTTTCCGCTTTGGTTTTTCCTGAGCGGCGGCAGCCTTGCCCGATTTCGCGGCTGCAGCCTTCGCATTCGGCGAGGACTCAGGGTGGACGAGAGGACTTGGCAAGTTCTCTTTTCCATTGTCAGCCAACGGGCTCACGATAATAAACTCTGAGGATGGAACACGGCGCGGGGGAAGAATGCCCTTGAACATTGTGTTTTCAGATGAGAGTGAAGTATCGCGTTCCAACGAAACGCGGTTCGTATCTAGTCATGTGATTTATACACGTGATCGCGCGCCCAAGGCAACGCCGAGCCGAGGAGTTGAAAGCGCTCATTGCCGCCTCCTCGGCAGATCAAAAAAAAACAATGTGTACGCAATCTGCGCGCCCACTCTTGCTTGCGCCCATACTGCGCCCGCTGAACATTTTGTGTGTGAGTAAAAGCCAAGTGTGCGCACGTAAAGCAAAAGTTTTCAGGGCGGCACTCCTCAAGTCGCCCTTTGGGCGCCCTCCACGCCCGTAATCTGCGTAATCTGCGTACCTCTGAGTCAGTTGACAGCGCCCACACTTGCTCACGTGGCTAACATCGTCCAATGGTAAGCGAGAAGCATATCCCGGTCAATCGGTATATAGCAACCGCATCATCGTCTTTTCTTTACTTCCCCCCCAAATCTTTCCCCTCTTCCCTCTTCGCCCTCCACCACCTCCCCTCCATCCTTTGCCGATTATAATTCCACGCACACGGTTTTCTCTTCAACTGTGTCATTTTGGGCATCCACTAAATAAGTCGCTGCATCTGCGAATCTAGACTAAAGCAGCGTACATAAATCGAACAAGATACAGTAAGTGGGTCAGCGACACCACACTAGTCCTTCGTAATACATATCAGTTATTAATGAAGGGTCAATGAATTAAAGGCCCGCGCGCGCTGTCGCTGCTCGTTCGTCCATCCGGGTATGTGAAGTCGTCGCTTTGCCACATCTCCATAAAGATCATATCATGAGAAGCGTGAGTCCTCGTTCCTGCATAACGTCGCGCCACTCAACCTCTCTCTGGCCAGCGTCTCTCCGCGCCCACACCTCCAACATAACACCCTCGATCTGCCGAATATTTGCGCTCCCGCAGACGGAACCCACGTGCCGCAGGCGCTTATGTATGGTATCGCGCGCCGTTGGTGTGTCCGCCATGAATCCTGCGAAGGCAAGAGGGAGGACTAGTCCGAGGTCAAGCCTCCCCAGAGGCATATGCTTGAACAAGTTCAGGATATGATTCACCGAGCTCTGGATCTCAGGCACACCTGTGTGGGCGCCCATCAAAATTACTGCTGGCTGACACCGGGATGCCCAACTCACCTGGGTTATTCCCACTGAGTACCATGTTAAGGTATAGCAGTGCGCACTCTTGGAGAATCGTGGCCAGGATACGGCGGCACATGTCCTCATTCGCCTGTACCGTGCGACTCCCCTCGAACGCCGTCGGGTCAAGGACAGTCTGCCTGATCGCGCGCTCGATCACGTTGCCTCGCATGATGAGCTCGCGCGCGGAGAGCTTGCCATCGCGTGCCTCATGGGCCTTCCAGTGTGCCAGCGCGGCAATCTCTGCGAACGCGAGCAAGACCTGCTCCGTGCAACCCACTAGCAGTGGAATGTAAAGCTCCCAATCGGGAGCCGGACCGCCTAACCCCCCGCCCCAAATGTGATGTGGCGTCCCGGTAGCGGTCAGCAACCTACGGTACAGCGCGAGAAGTCGTGGGGGCTGCTGCAGCGTCACGCTCATGAATATATCCATGCACTGTAGGCAACAACAGGACAGGTCAGTTTACTGTCTCCAAGGTCTACAAGTATAACACGAACCATGGTCACCTTGGCAGCAAACGCTGCTGGAAGCGGCATGTTCATGATGAACAGACGAGGGTTTTCGTCTACATGCATTCCCGTTTGGACGAGCCAGTCGCATGCCAGTTCAAGCATCGGGGTCCACTCGGTGCTTCTTACGTTTGCGTTCGCCCCGGCGACGCCACCTCCACGTGCTGCGAGCGAGTAGCTAATCAGGTGTATTGCTGCCATTGCTTCTGCCTGGGTACATCGGCCTTGCCTGCGGGCTGCGTCGAGCTGGTACGTTCCTTGGTTGAAGAAGAGCTGCGACTGCGTGTCTTCGACGGTGAGATTCGCATCTGGTAATGATGCCCGGCGTTGCGCCTTCGCATATTGCCTGCTCGCAATCGCACACAGAGCATCTGTCAGCGGTCCCGCACTAATTGCCTCGCGCAAAACGATCTGCGTTGTGACGTCAGGGCTCTCTGTACAAAAGGTTAAAACTGGGCCAGCTCTCACAGTCTGAATAGCATCCAGGGCGACTCTGCATGTAAATAGAAACTGCAAACCGCGCACATGGTTGAAGTAATAGGCGAGATGCTCGCGTTTTACTGCCGCGTCCTGATCCGTGAGTGCCGTTGGCTGCATGACCCACTGGAAATTCCCGCCCGCTCCAGGAAGATTACTGAGATTCTCTGCCGGCAAGGTCGGCGGCCGGCCGCCATCTGGCGCCCCTGCAAGGCCCGGCGAAGGGGATGGAACTAAAATTTCAGACAAGCCGAATAATCCGCCCTGCAACCATGCTTCCGGGAGGGAAGTGGAGCCAGCCGACGGCGACAGCACGGAATCGTTGCCTGGGCATAGGAGTGCCATGTGAATCAAATATTTCAAAGCCGACACAGTTAAGTGAATTGTTTCTCACCTGAGTTAGACGCCATTCCTGACGGGAACGAAAATTCGAGCCGTTGTTGAGGGTCTTCAAATGTGAACGGGAACGACCCGCGTTCGCTACCGGCGCGGCTAGCAGTTTGACCTGTACTTGGGGTGCCCACTAAACTGCTAGCTTGGGTAGATGAGCCAGCGGTAAGAGAAGTCCGTGGTTGGCCTCGAATGAGCCCGAGCCGCAGTAGGTGAGCCTTAATTTCCATCTTGTAGTTTTGAACGGCTTCCTTGTCCTGTAGCATTGGCGCCCGCGTGAGTCAGCCGGCCGGCAGCGCAGCGGATGGTGATGATGGCTCACCCGCATCCAATCTGGTCTTCGCGGGCCCCAGCCAAGGCAATTCAGTTGCAGACGTCTGCAGGTACGACATGAGTCGCCTTCTTCGCGCTGTTCGTCGCATTTCTGTGAAAAGGGGGGGACAGGGCAGCAAGGTACGCGGAGGTACGCGGAGAGCGGGGAAAGCGGGCCGGTGAGTTAGTACTGAGCACGCGGGAGCGCAGCGACGCGCTAACGGAGGACATACTTTTCGTCGAAGACGGCAGGTCCTAATAAAGGTAACAAACCATCGGGAGCTTTGTCAAAAACGTGCTAGTGGTGCAAGTTCCGGGACAGTACGTACCAGCAGCCGCCCCTCCCAGCGGTGGAGACGGACCTCTGAAGGTCAAGGGAGTTTCTATGTTGGTATGAGGGACGGGTGGGGGCGGAAGGGGGGGAATGACTGCCATCGGAGGCAGGAGGTTCGGAGAGAGGGACGATTGCCGGAGAGGTTTCGACAGAGGAGTGGAAGTCGGAAGGGGAAGAATTTTCAGTGTTATTGTTCGGATCGTCGGGTATAGGAGACTGGGTCATTTGTGAGGTAAGATGTAAGATGGGAAAGATGAATCAAGATGGGGGAGGCGGAAGGAAAGAGGGAAAGAAAAAAAATGATAAAGTGAGTAAAAGACTTGGGGGCAGATTATGAGGGAGACATGCAAGTTCGCGGGTGAGATTTGATCTCTTTTACGATCTTGGAACAGGGCCAGGTGAAATAAACAGACGACACGGAAACTGAAGGGAATCTTGCTCTCTCCTTATTTGGTAAGCCGGTGCGAGCCTCAGGATTTCTCCGGTCTAACTGGTCCACGCTGGACCGAACCGATTCACTTTCTCTTGCTCTCGGTTCGTTTTTCCCTCGCCGCTGGTCTGGTCTATCTCGCTTTCAGTGCGGCCGATTACTGTATTTTCCGTCGTCGTACTTTTCTCCCCTCCGATCACGATTATTACTTCCGCTGACTCGGCTCCCACCCCACCCTGTACTTGTTATTAGATGCGTATCTTCCGCTGTCAGGAACTACGGAATGTCTTCGGCGATATCTTTTACTCTGCGTCTCTTTTACACCGGTGCCGCACTCATCATGTGTCACCCCAACCGCAACCATCCCCTCCCCCTCCCCATCAAATTCGTACCAGTGCACCTTTGTCTCACTTTTCTACCGGTCGGTGACTCAGGTAGTCCGACGTAACATGCCTACCCCATCCATCGCGAGCTTCAGCGTGCCCACAGGCGCCCCTCGATGACTTTTGCACACCCGCGCATCTGATTCGCCTTCCGGACTTAGGAATTATTATGTTTTATCTTTCTCCACCCTGCAGGACACGGTACCTTGGGGAGATCCTTGTATTCTACAGCTGTAAGATCCATCTGTGTAAGACACCAGGCTGTGAGACTGGATACACTCTGATGGCACGTACGTAACGGGAGTGTCTATATCTGGACTCGCCACTTGACGAATCCGACGTAACTTGTTGGCTCTGGCCTCCTGACCTTTCGTGCACCGCTATTGCACTGCTGTCCTAGGTTGGAAAACTACGGTGGTCCAGCGTAATCTTAGGAGCCCCATCTGTCCTCCCCCCGATCAGGCGCAATGGTCTGGCCCATCAAAAGTCACATCAGTTGTCTCCTGCACCGCACGATCTGCTACGGCAGGACTTACAGAAACTAACCAGCAAAAGTCATTATCACCGTAGCGACGAGCGATCGCCTACTAAAACAAAAACAACGCACATCACTCAGGTCTCCACCATCATCTCGTTGTTCGTGGCTCGTTGATTAAAGATAACATACATAACTACACATACACGTACGCCATTTGAGACATGGCCCCCGATTAGAAAGAAAAAAGAAACATTGTTTTGGTTTTCACAACAACACGCCACGTTTTGGTTTTTGACTCGTTTTATTCCTTTTTCATCCAAATTCAAATATGACCGATAAGGGCCTTTGGTGGGAATCGAAAAGCCTAGCCAAAGAGAAGCGCCTGCTTGTCACTTACCCTACCTTGGAGCCCGTAATCCACAGGCACGCAGTAGGGAGTGTTCACCATCCGACCGTTCGGCGAAAAATAAGTCGCGGCCGCGTGTGTTATGCAGAGGACAGCGTTGAATGTAGATGTGGGTGGGGGGGATGGGGAATCCGGGATTATGGACCATGTGGTCCGCAATGGTTGGGCAGAAAGGAGAAGAAGGTGGAATGGAGAGCCACACCCCAAGGCTCGAGGTAGCAACCACCCCACATGGCGCCCCCGAACCCCCCTTATAGCCAGCCCAGCCCAGCGCTCACACCAGCAAGAGGGACTCTCCTCCAAACTGTTGCATCGCGACCCGCCAGCTGAGGGACGAGCTGCCACCGGAGCCCTGGCGCTGCTGCCAAACCTGCTGCATGACGGAGCGCGCCGAGGCGCAATTGCCGACGTCCTCCGCCTGCTCCTCTTCGAGGCGATTGAGGAGGAACTCCTGCACCGTCTCGTCGTCGGTGAGGCAGCCGCAAAGACAGATGCCAAACACGACGCTGCGGAGCACGGAGTGCGCCACGTTGTTGCTCTGCCCTGCGGGCACGCGTCGCAGGCACTCGATCGTCTCCCGCACGCCCTCGCGGATCTCAGGGCAGCCGGGGTACTCCCCCGAGAGCACAGAGTGCAGGTACACCCGCGCCGTCGCGCGAAATATGTCCGCCGTCAGACGTCGCTTCGCCGCTAGATCGTCCGCGCCGCCCGCAGGGTAGTACACGCCTCCCGGCGGCGGGGGCTGCGCCTGCGTCGCCGATGCGTGCGGTAGCAACTCTGTCTCGATTGTCCGCCCACGGTCGACGAGCTCCGGCACGCTGAGCTCGCCCTGCTGCGCGCGGGACTCCTTCCAGCACGCGAGCGCCGATATCTCGGCGATGGCGAGAGCCGTCTCGTTCGCGCAGCCCATGACGCTCATCATGGAGAACGCTGGCGGCACACTTGGGCCGGCGGCGGCGCCGTCGATGTACGCGCCGCGGCGTGGGGACCAGAGTTCGCGGTAAAGGTTGAGGAAGCGTGGGGGCTGGAGACGTGTGGTCGAGGCGAGGATGTCGAACCAGAACGTCGTCTTGATGATGAACTGTTGCGCGTCTGAGCAGTGGAGGATGATCTCGGCGGGGTCGCCGCCACGGTGGAGGACGTTCCAAACCCAGTCGGCTGAGACGGAGAGGAATTCCTGCCAGGCGCCGCGCCCACCGCGGAAAAGGAACGCAGAGACGACGAACAGGCCGGTCATCGCTTCGTATTCTGTGTAACCGCCTGCGGCGGACGTGCGGAGATCCGCGCATATTCGCTTGTAGGTCTTAAGGTAGTCCGAAGACGCTTCGCCGTAGAGGACGAGCTCATCTGTGTGCATCCCCACGTGATTACCTTGTCCAAGCGACTCTTGGTGCAAGGAAGCGAGCAAGCATACGGCGTCTCTAACTGCCCGATTCTGCTGCACGGTGCGGACGATAAATTCTGCAATTGACGTGTCCGCCAAAAGATACTGTCTTCGAAGGACGTGGTCCAGATAATGCCTCACTAACCCACTTTGGTGGGGGGACATGGACGGCGCAATGGACTGGTTAAGACTAGACTCAATATAGTGTAATTGATCGGCGTCAGGATTGTATTCTTCCTCTTCAAAGGCATATTGCTGCTGATATGAAGGCGGGAGAGTGCTTGTGAAATGGGAAATGGGCGCTTCCGTTGGAGCCGGCACCTGAGCTGGAGCAGGTTGGTGTGGGTGAGGAACTGGGACTGGAGGCGCTGAATAAGAAGGATAGGGATTTTGATTACTATGTTGCCCTGCCAACAAAGTAAGGAAGGGGCATTGAGTACTGTACAAGGTACATAGTTCAATAACGGTACGGATTCTTACAAGACTGAGACATAGAAGGGACTAAGGAGGTAGGGGGCGGTGGGAGAATACTACCCGACGAGGGCGGAGGCGAGAACGGTAGAATGAGATCCGAGTTCATCCCTCCTCGTGCATCCGCTGACATGTCCGCGAGCGGATGATAAGCTGGCGGAAGACGTGGAAGATTCAACGGAGATGGCTCCCGCGCGGATGGGAACGACACACGCTGAGAAGAGTATTCGGCATGTGAGTGCTGAGCAGATAGAGAAATGGAAGGGTAATGTGGATCATGACGGAGACTAGAAATATTGTGACCGGGTTGTCG
>QLOS01003885.1:0-19363 GCA_003313725.1 Russula sp. MG48 | reverse complement strand
CCTCTTAGTAACAGAAATTTTTCGTTCCCTACCCCGGCACCTCAATGATAGGAATGAGCTCGCTGTTCTTATCGATGGCCTGAACCAGATATTGCTTGCTCATGGAGACGACATCGGAATTGTCGCACACGTCCTCATCGGTGGGTAAGGTACTGTAACCAAGCATTCTTCCACTCATTTTGTTCCAGCTTTGATGACTGCGAGCGCACGCTTTCATCGGTTATTCACCTCGGGTGGAGGCTATACTCTCTTCATACCTGCCCTCTTCAAGGTTTATGCCGAGTCTGAGCCCAACGCGGCTGTGAGACACGCGATAGAATATAGCATAAATCGGTTCTACGCAGTCCATCAAGAGGCTTTTGTCTTCCAAGCTCTCAACATGCTTTCGCATGTAGTCATGTCCCCTGAAGTGGATGGATCCTGGGTGGCCAAGCAGATCTTTTTGCTCCTCTCTACATTAAACGACAGCTCTCCCGTACACTCTGCCGACGCTGCCGGAATTCACGGCTCCAGTAAGACCCAAGAGCAGGAGGCTCTCATGGTTCGCGCAGCGGAGGAAAAACCACAGGCATTCCTCACTCTACTACGAAGAAGCAGTGGATACCAGGGCGAGGACGTCAGCTTCGTAGTCCCAGACCAGTATGAAGGCGGCCATCTGACGTTGGATAATTTCGTTCGGCTTCTTCTGACCGTCATTGGTCATGACCCCAGTATCCGGCGCGCGGAGCAGTTCCTCCGGCTGCTACGGCTCATGGCGCCGTATTTCTATGATGCATCGTCTGTTGCCCGGGACGTGCTTCGGGAAGGTATTCATGCCTTGGGCATCATATTTATTTCACGGGGCACCGGAAAAGCCAAGACCGCCGAAAACTCACAAATTCGCGGTGATGAGTCTAGTGACTCATTCTCACAGGCCGCGGGAGCGAGTCTTGATGCCTTCGAGGCCGCGAAAAGTCCAAGTAACTTTGGGGAGATGAAGCTTGACTACCTTTCCTTAGTGGCAGAGTTCTCAAGATCTGGAGGGCGCTTTGGATCGTCCGCATTGAGACGCATTCTTGATCTCGTCAAGATGATGCTGAAGGATTCCAATCCTGGCAGCAGTGAACGAGTGGCTTCTTTCCTGTCCTCGTTCGTTCATAATGTTCTTGTGCGGAATGCGTCCGAGCTGCAACTAAAGCAGGTCCTTGCCTTCCTAAACGAGTTAGGCCCTATTTTCAAAACGCACGCGGCGGCCGCTGACTTCTCCGGAGTGCTGGAAGTTGTCCTTCACCTAGCGGAGAATCCTGTCTATGCCAACGAGCCTACATTTTCGCTTGTAGTCGTCACACACTTCTGCTCGGCTGGTTTGGAAGTCTTCGAGCGACTAGCATCTGATGGATTTGCGTTCTCTACGCCCCTTCGGCCTGTGCTTGTCCGCCTCTTGTGTCGGGCAACACTTCTGACAGGGGCCGACATTGTGGGTCTTATCGAGCAGCGGCCCATTACCTTTGAATTCGTTGCTGGTATCCTGTACCCAATGGCATTGGATTTACCTTCGGCTGCGGAAATTGCGAGCGACACCCGTTGGATGGAGGCCTGGCGCCGGGCAGCGATCAGACGAACGTGGGTCTGTCTCCTTCAGCTGGCCATGCAAGCCTGCCAGAGACAAGGGCCCGCAAGCGACAGGTCTGACAGGTCTTCTCAACCTGAGCGTAGCCGATCACAGGAAAAGAGAAGAAGTATCCTTAGGAATTCTCCCGCCGCAACCCTGTCTATGGCGCTTCAGACTCTCAAAATAATCGTGTTCAAGGCGGAAGATGAGCTATCCATCTCTCTTCCGAGCATATGGGTACAGATGGGATCGCTTCTCAAAAACGTCCTCTCCTCTGGGGGCGCGAGATTCGCGGCACCAGCGCAAGGTGCTTCTGTGCCATCATCTCCCCGAGAGTCTTTCGTGGCCCTGAACTCGCGGACATCGGAGGATTCTGACCTGTTGAACCCTTCATCGCCCCGTGCCGACCCATTTCGCGTTCACTCCCCCCTGCATCCAGCCTTTCCCCGGCCCTCTCTCCTCGACTACCTACTCTGGTCAATATTGGAATTTATTTGCCGTCATAGGTCGCCCCTCATTCTACAAATGCGGGTTTTTTTACAAGAGAAAACAGCATCCCTTAATGAAGAGCTTCATGCTCAACAAGCTCTACCAGCTCGGAGCAGGCCCCTTTCTTATACATCCGTATTCTCTAAAACGCGCCAGAGATCGGGGCACTCGTCGCGGGTGCCATCTCCCGAGGCCTCACCCTTCCTTCGACCGTATCACGGGGACGTCCTACTGACACCGCCCAGGCCGGAACGCAAGCCTGGCTACACGAGAAGTCCGATCTCTCCTGGAGGCTCAGAGGTGGCGGAACCCAGAATTGTGCACCTAGGACCCGTACAAAATTTCGAAATGTTCCGTCGGTCACCTTCGCCCGGGTTGGGAGAGAGTAAGGTCAAGTCGCGTAAGTGGCTAATGGCCAATTCGACGGCAATAAGATCGGCCAAACTTGTGCTGGCTACATACCACCGGGTCCGCGCCGTGCAGCGTATCATGGGATACACCGAATTACTACCACTGCCTGATGACGTAGAAGGGGACACGGACGATGTGAGGGTTTGGTCAAGGGGAACGACATTGCAAAAAATCAAGGGTGAAACTGGGGATCTGATGGAAGAATTCTGGTTCGAGGACGAGGGGTAATGTCCTTTCGGCTGTCATGCAATGATTGGACAATTGTTGTATTTGTTCAGCCGCGATATTGTATAGCTACCATTTTCGTGCTACATCCAGATAGTAAAGGTCATCCTATAGCGAAGATATGTTCAAACTATTAGTTCCTGTAAACAATTGGACTCAGCTATGATACAAAGAGCTAGTCAGGCGACGTGACCATTCCAACCAGTTACCGATGTACAGTGAGAGTTTGAGGATCGGAGGACAGGGTGGCAACCCCACCAGAGTCACGCGTTTGATCAGCGTGTACGGATTACCGAATTATGCTGAGCAAACGGAGGTGGGGCCCCCATTGGGTATGTATGGGATGTTGGGATACTGGAGCACGACACACGAAGGGTGGGCATACGGTGTTGTGAGTTGTGGAACCGTTTGCATCATCATCATCAGAAGTGACTAGGGAGGTTTGACAGGGGGCTCATGGTCCCGATAAGTCCGGCGTTCTCTGACATATTCAGGGCAAAGTCTATACGAGAGATACGAGGGGACAAAGACACAATTGATCAGGGACAGGCAAGGGACATAGGCAGGCGTGCGGCTGATTCTGAAAGTGGTTCGACGAGACAATAGAGGTGACGTCACGACAGAAGGACAACAAGTCTTCACGCAGGACCCACAGGACCCATAACCCATTGCAAACAGCGTCACGACGTGCGCAGATAGTTCCGAGGTCCATTAAAAGCGTGGTAGGGTGGAGTAGTATCTATTATAGTTTGCCTAGAAAATCCCGATGAGGGCCAGGGACAATGTACTCAGAAGCCACCAAGGAGAAATAAAAGAAAGTCCCGGAATTGGAGCCCCGTTGGGAACGATAGATTGGTTGGAGAAAACAACACTCGGTGTCAGAGCGGAGGAGTTGGTACCATAAACGTAGGAAGTGACGTTCGGGCCGGGCGGCGTAGGATCGGTGCATTGTACGTCGACAGACTTCACGAGCGCATAGAAGTGACCTAGATGGTGTTTGAGAAGTTATACGGCTACCTTACTACAATAGATTCACCTGCAGACTGATAGTCGGGATCCTGCCAGTTAATCATGCCACCAGCCCATTCGATCGTGCCTGGAGCAGACGTGTTGATGCCCGCTGGCCATAGACTGCCAAGGGCCATGTCTAACGACATACAAATGGCAACGTGTGGAAGCCTACCTGATTTGAATGGATGATGGTGTCGTAGGGTAATGAGCGACGCCGTTCGAATCAACGGTGTCCGCTCTATTGACGGTGCGGACAACCTTATTATCAATGAGAAAAGTTAAGTTATCGGGCTGCCAATCGATCTAATCAAATGATCAGTGCGTCTTCAGAATACTGAGAGCCTAATCTACGCACGGCAAAGGCATGGTAATTGGAGTAGGTATCAGAGATACCATTCTCAACTTCGCCTTGAGTCTTATTGGCTGCCCGTACGTGAGTCTCCGACAGGCACCGTTGTTGGCAATGGACGGAAAACTTACGGATGTTACCCTGCCAAAAAAAGTTCGTCTGGCCCGTAGTCGTGTTGGCGCCAGGAAATTCCCAGTCGATCTCGTCCTTGATGCCACTCATAGCGATGAAAGCCGCGACCACACCGTTCCAACGACCTGTCTTCACTAATAAAAACACGGGCGATTACTTAGTTTTGAAGGGCGAAGATTCTGAAGAAGGACAAGCTCACTCGTTGCAGTAATTTTCCCGTAGTGCACGTAACGCGTGGATGATATGCGCGTTCCACCATTGTTCTGTGTGAGGACAAGGGCGAGCTCGCCGCCACTTGAGTTGGTGTTGAAGATAGTCCCTTGATTCAGGACCCAATCTGCATAGCGGTTCAAGGAAGCGGAAACAGACAAGAGACGGGCCTCACCGTAGGCAGTGGCGTTGCCATTAAACAAACTCGCGTTGGAACAGATACGGGAGTTGTTAGTAAAGGAATACTGGGGAGGTCAGTCGCCAACACAAATAAATATATCCCATGAGCACTGACTGTAGCAGACTGGCAGACAGGGTTGGGTCTACATGAGACCAAGGAGTAAGAAGCAAGTGGATTGCAACCTCCAAGGCAATACTAAGGTCGTGAGGTGAGTGCTTAGTCTGGTATTTTGAGCACATTTGGGACGAGAGCATTACAGAGCCGTCGCCACAGAAGCCAAAGGAACCTGCTCATCGTTGATGCCATGTCAAGAGTACCTGAAATTTTGGAAGCTTACTGCAGCAAGGCGCCGATGCGGGGCAAGGATTGGCATTGTTACTGGATGTGTCGTGAGCCGGCCGAGCGCCAAGCACTTGGGAATTGGCAATTCGGAGGTACTTGCCATATCTGTCCACTGGCACTCTGAGCGCTAACAACTGCGAGATAGATAGCGAGTGATGCAATCAAAGAAGGAAAGCGGCTCATCCTTGGGGACTCGAAGATGAGAAAAAAGCCGTGCACGAGGTTGAAGAGGGTATATACTGTTGAAATTTCAACCGCGCGGCATTCATGTCACAACATGGCCCACTGGCACAACTTAACCCTGAAGCGGGTAGTCGGGTACTGAGGTCGGCTGCTGGACCAACTTGGAATTCAGCCCTGCGTCCTCACGCTAAGTGCGCGTTTCATTCTGGGATTTCTTTTCACTCGGACTTCGTTCCTACTTCCTACTCACAGCACGGTTCTAGTACCCATTTTCTCAGGCTGTTGCCTACATTAGTAGCCGTTCCGAATCGTTCTTCTCAGCACCAAACTATATTTACTATCCATTTAGCCATTTCCCGCCTCCTACAAGTTAGGTATAAATATATTCTGGAAAGACCGAGTCGTTTCCTTGAAGGAGAACAGAATTTGGTGGCAACTGGCTGTCTCCACAAAAGGGCGGTTAGGTATGGGCACAAATACACATCAACAACGCGTCAATTCAATAGGCCGCGCGTGACGCGCCAACGCGCCAACTCTTGCTGCGGCGACTATCCACAAGGATCGATACCCAACCAACCAGGTATTATGCCTTCCACGAAATCAAAACCACCCGAGCAGAGGGACCAGAAAAAACAAAAGAGTCTGCTGGGATGGCTCTCTAAACCTGCAGCTGCTAAGGTTGCTGAGTCAAGCTCCGAACAGCCTCGCGTATCCGTAAATGCCTCAATCACTGTCACTTCCTCCAGCACCGGTAGGGGTGAATCAATCTTCGAGACACCCTCCACAAAAAAACGGACCACACTCGGAGCTTCTTCTCCTGCAGTTGGGAGTGCTACCTTTACCAGATCGTCGGACGACGGAAGGAGTGTCAATGACACCCCACCAACCAGCGATCCCATTGACGTGGACATGTCCTCTGAAGAGGATCTGCCTAGATCTGTGTGTGATAGTCGTATATGCGTATTGGCTCTCACGGTGAGTATGATTGTGTCACAGGCTCGCACAAAGCGGAAGATCGCTATCGAAGATTCAGATGAAGAGGGGGGAGGCAATAATGGTCCCGCTGCGCGTAAGAAGGTTTCATCTGCGTATAGGCCTTCTCAAGAACCTGGTAAGGACAATGGCAGCTACTCCACATCGCAGAGCTCCCGAATAGTTGACGCATTGATCTTAGGGCGTGCGAAGAAAGCCCGCGTAACCCTTTCAGAAGATGATGCGTTCATAGAAAGCGATAATCAAGATGGCTCCGCGTCCGCCTTTTCTCAAACCTTGAGCAAATTCAAGAAGTCGCCAAAGAACAAAGGTCAGATTGATAATCATGGCGCCCGCATATATTTTCTGAGAATTTGGTGGATCATTAGCCCGGCTGACGAAGCTCTCAGGTGACGATGACGACGATTTCATTGTCCCTGATGACAGTGAAGATGACCTTGCGTCACGGTCTTCTCGTACTTCTAAGCGTTCATCCCGCCAGTCCTTGTTGAGCGACTATGAGGACGATGAACAAGGTGCCCAAACTACTAAAGCTAAGAAATTCGCAGGGGCTGCTGCCAGGCCGTCCCTCAAGAAGTCTCACGCGGCTAGTGGCTCAGCGAGTGCTTCTAGCAACAACTTCCTCACGGCAGCAGAACAAAGGGCCCAAGCAACGAAGGACGAGAAGAAATCTCAAGAAGACCCGTTTTCCTTCTTGTTAGATGTCAGAGATGTAGGGGTGCATTCCAACTATTCTCTAGACTCCCAGTAATACGCGTGATTATCCCTACAGAAAGATGGTGTCCGACCAGGTGAACCCGGCTATGACCCTCGGACATTGTATATTCCCAAGAAGGCTTGGAATGACTTTAGCCCTTTCGAGAAACAAGTACGTCACGAGTCCGTTTAGACGATTGTACATGATTGAGCTCTCGTCTACAGTTCTGGGAGATCAAGCAGAATCATTACGATACGGTTGCGTAGTCTGTACTCTTCTCCTGGATCCTTAAACTGACTCGATGAGTTAGGTATTGTTTTTTCAGAAAGGGTAAGCTGTTGTTATGTCGCCATCATAACTCCGAAAGTGAACAGAATTTCCCCTCATAGCAAATTCCTCGAAGTAGGCTTGTCCTTTATTCTGGCTTCTCTGTGCTCCGTCATTCATGTGTTGTATATTCAGCTATACGAAGAAGATGCTCGGATAGGGCACCGTGAGTTTGACCTCAAACTCACACAACGTGTAAAGATGTCCATGGTGAGCCTGTTCCGGCATGGCCTCTAGTATATCTGATCAACTCGTGTCAGGTTGGTGTACCAGAGATGGCTTTCAACTTCTGGGCAGCGTTAGTGTAGTCTGCTAGCGTATGTAAGAGCGCGACTAATGTTTGTTTGCAGAAAATTTCTAGCAAAAGGTATTCATACACGAGTATTCTTGGGCACGTGCAGTGGTAGAGGCTGATGACAATTGTATTGGCACTAGGTTATAAAGTTGGTCGCGTCGACCAATCCGAAACCGCGCTTGGCGCAGAGATGCGTGTTGCAGCAAACAAGTCCAGAGGCAAGAGTGGTGATGACAAGCGAAAAGAGAAGATTGTGCGCAGGTATGTGATTTATCCGTGTTAAGGTATCTTCTACTTGACGGGATGTGCAGAGAGCTGAATAAAGTCTATACCAATGGCACACTTGTTGACGATGAGCTGCTTACCGACGACCAAGCCGGTCATTGTCTCACCATCCGCGAGGACGAGGAAGGTGGAGAGCACGGTAGTTTTGGAATATGCATCCTAGACAGTGCAACCAGCGAGTTCAACTTGAGTGCTTTCGATGATGACGTATGTCGTACAAAGCTCGAAACGCTTATCCGACAGTTACGACCGAAAGAAATCGTGTTCACCAAGGTGCAGTGAATAACCATCTATCGTCTTCCTAACCCAATGCTCTTCATCGCTATAGGGTAATTTGTCAGTGGCGACAACGCGCCTGCTGAAGGTTATTCTTCCGGGAACCTGCCTCTGGACTAGTCTTCGTGACGTGGAGGGTTTCGGCTATGACCGGACGTTAAGCGAACTGAAAACATTGTATACCTTCGGTGGCGAAGACGCCATGGACGATGACGACTACGGTGGGGTCCCCACGGCTATTCGAGATATGTTTGGTTACAGGAACGCGATCGAAGCCCTCGGTTCCATGATGTGGTACGCTGTACTTAACTACCAGTCTGAATGCAGTTAGACTGACTGAGGTTCCCAGGTACCTTCGCCAGCTGAACATCGACAAAGACATTCTGACAATGAAAAACTTCAATGTATACGACCCAATGAAAAAGGGACAAGGCCTTGTCCTTGACGGACAGAGTCTAGCTCATGTTGAGGTTCTCCTTAATAGCGAAGGGACCGAAGAAGGTTCCTTGCTCCAACTCTTGAGTCGTTGTGTAACGCCGTTTGGTCTGTTCTCCTGGCCAACCCGTCCCCACAACTCCCTAATCCCTTGCTTCAGGAAAGCGGTTGTTCCGCATCTGGTTGTGTATGCCTTTGCGCAGTGTCTCTGATATCAATGCCAGGTAAGTTCCGTTTTGTCTGATATTATTCATTGAACCGACAATTACTCTCAGACTTGATGCAGTGGAGGATCTCATGAATCATCCAACCTTTGAGGGCGAATTTATGGAGGTCGCCAAAGGTCTTCCCGACCTGGAGCGTATTGTTTCTCGCATTCACGCTAAGAACTGCAAAGTCAAGGATTTCCTGAAAGTCCTTAAGGTGATGATATCCGTGCTCATTAATTCCTCTGCTCAACTTTCTTCAACAGTCCTTTAGGGCGTTGAGTAACGGCCTATCTAAATTGGCAGATGCTTCTGAGACTTTTGAATCGAAGACTATTCTCGGGCTCCTACGTTCGGCTCCAGACCTGCTCCCACATATCAAGAATGTTGAGTCGAGGTTTGAGAAGCCGGAGAAATGTAAGTCGGTTGCAGTTGTGAAAATTAAGTCACGTGCGACGACAATCTGCTAGACAACGATGACCTATTACCTGTGGAGGGTAAGGATGAAGCATATGATGACATCGCAAAAGAGATCCGTGAGCTTGAGAAAGAACTCGACAAGTCGCTCAAGAAGCTGGAGAAACAGGTCGGGTAAATATCGTCCCCTTTGCTCTCCTCTTTGCTGCTCACTAAAGCGGAAATCACAGGTGCCCTCTACAGTATTGGCACAGCGCACAAGGAAACAAGGCGAGTTATCATCATACGCTACCCCCGAGATAGCTGAGCCGTCGGCCCAGGATATCTATCTGGTCCAAGTCAGTTCCAATCACCGAGATATTCCGAACAACTGGATCAAGAGTGGTGGTACTAAGGTTAGTCTGAAGCTATCCATTCCATCGTTCCCGTCAGACTTTATATGTTTAGGCTTTCTCCCGCTGGGCCGTCCCCTCCCTGGGAGGGGCAATTCGACAACTCAAAGAAGCCCGTGAGCGACGGAGTGCGAGCATTAAAGACTTTAAATTTCGCCTATTTGCCGAGTTCGACAAGGATCGCGGTGTTTGGCTGCGCGCAATCCGCGCCATGGCAGAGCTCGATTGTCTTTTCAGTCTTGCCAAGTCATCTCATGCTCTTGGAGAACCGGCTTGCCGTCCACAGTTTGTCGAAGGCGATGCAGCGTGGATTGACTTCGAAGAACTGCGCCACCCTGCAATGGCCTTAAGAACGAAGAGCGATTTTATTCCAAACAACGTGAAGTTAGGCGGAAAAGTGGGAAGGATTGCGCTTTTGACCGGTTCGTAAGAACTTCCGCACATCTTGAACCAAATTAACTTATCTCCCGCCAGGACCGAATATGGGGTACGTATATTGACTTGCGTGGTATTACATCATCTGATAGCAGGATCCTGCAGAGGAAAATCTACCGTGAGCATAAAAATATGTTCGACCTGACCTCCTGCTCATTCTCTATAGGTGATGCGTATGACCGCAGCAGGAGTTGTGAGTCCCGTGCGGTGACTATGACGACTATACACATTGATGTACTACGCTTTACAAGATCATGGCACAACTGGGCATGTTTGTTCCCGCTCGCAGTGCCCGGTATGTATTCCGTTACGATCGGTGAGCCGACCCGCCTGACTTGTGTTTTAGGCTGTGTCCAGTGGACGCTATCCTCACCCGCATGGGTGCTTATGACAACATGTTCTCCAACGCGAGTACGTTCAAAGTCGAGCTCGATGAATGGTACAGTGCCTATGTTTCCAGTCAGGCCAATCACACTGATACACTACAGCTGCAAGATTATGCGGGATGCAACACCGAAATCGTTCGTGATCCTTGACGGTGTGTTGGAATAACATCTCGTCGCGGTGCATCATTAAAGAATGTTGTTTTGACAGAGCTCGGTAGGGGTACTTCTACATATGTGAGTCTTGTCCTTCGACTAGTTGACCCTTGATGATAATGTCGTTTCCCAGGACGGGATGGCAATTGCTGGGGTAAGACATGATCCAACCCACTTGCTCCGCGTCATCCTCACAATACTGTCACAATACAGGCTGTCCTGCATCAATTGGCTACGCATACACTAGCTCTGGCTTTTTTCGCCACGCACTATGGATCCCTGACAGACGACTACGACTACCATCCTAATATCCGGAACATGCATATGAAGACGCTGGTCGACGACGAGAAGCGAGAGGTAAGCATGCCCGCGGTTCCCTGATGCAGATCGCTCTTAATGGTTCCTAGCTCGTATTCCTGTACAAGCTCATTGACGGCATTGCGACATCCTCTTTCGGAACACACGTAGCGAATCTGGCTGGTGTACCGATGGATGTCGTTGAACGTGCGGAAATTATCTCTAAAGACTTTGCGAGCAAGTTTAAAGAGAAGATTGAGGGCAAACGGAAGAACTCGGCCTCCGCCAGGTTGCCAATCGATGCACAGGCTGATTTTGCGTATTTATACAAGCTTGTAGTAGGGGAATGCGAGTTAGACGGGGAGGTAGTGAGACGACGAGAGGTGTTGAAGGGATTAAAGGATTCTATCAGACGACGGCTAGAGTAGGGTGGTAGTGTTACATAATCATAATTTGTGGATTTTGTTGTGATCCTGATCCTGATCGTTGGTTCTCTCTCTGTCTTTAACCTTCACCTTTCCTTCCTTCTATTCTCATCCATCCATCTTCCCATCTTCTCTGTCAATCCAATATTTCCTATCCATGGCCTCCCAATACAGCCCTCCACCGGATAATCCTTACGAATCTATCGAACCACAACCTCACCCCTACTTGCACGAACCTCGTCTTTACATCTCCAGTCTTCCTCATTATGTAACCGATGAGAACTTAGCCGTTGCATTCAGTTCCTGCGCGCCTTTTCGCCCCCGCATTACACGCGATGACTCCACGAAACCGCTCTCAGGCATCATTGAATTCAAGGTTCTAGACAAAGGTGCGCATCCCCAGCCTCCGTCAGATCGCCGCTTCCCTGATGTTGGCACTGACCGACACGCGTCTTAACGCGTGTTTTTCAGCCGAAAGGGCGCTTGCCACCCTCCATGGGCGCCAGATCCCAGAGCTGTCACCGCCCGTCGTCCTCGTGCTCTCGCCTTATCCCCCTACTACTCCCCCGACTCCTCTTCCGCCCCCGAGCGCGTCTCCACGCCTTGTAAAGCATCTTCCGCTAAGTTACACCGACTCACAGCTCTACGATCTCTTCCGTCCTTTCGGCGCGCTCGCTTCAGCGCATAACCAAGCTGGTTTCGGTAAAGACACGGGCGTAGTTGAATTTTGGAGAGAGGAAGATGCCCGTCGTGCGGAAGAGGCTTTGCACTGCTCCGAAATCGAAGGAAGGAACATCGCTGTCCAATTGTATCAGCATCGCAGAGCGAGCGGCGTCATATCAGAGTTCAGCCCTAGCGCTCCTACATTCGTTCCATCCGGTTCGGCTTATCCTACCCCGTACCCAACACAAGTGAGTTTCCTAGAGATGACTCTAAGACTTCTTTCTCATTCCCTATCAGTATTCTCCTCCAAGGGCGAGCCCATATCACGCTCGCTCCCCCCTCCCATTTATTCACGGCCCGGGCCAGCAGGTTCAACTTGCTCCCCTCCATGGCCCAGGCTCCACCAGCCACAGTGGTCTGATTGATCCCTGTAACTTGTTCTGCAAAGTACGCATTCTGTAGCATTCTTCTAGATTATTACTCAGGTTTCCCTTTAGAATCTCGATCCGGACATTGATTCAAATGGGCTTTTCACGCACTTTCGCAAGGTGAGTTCCGATGTACTGCTGTCGTCAGATGATACTTAGCTCGTGCAGTATGGTCAAATCGTCAGGTATGTCGGGATAGTGTACGAAATTGCCCTCGTCACTCATTCCTGTCAAGTGCTCGTGTTATGCGCAACGAAAGTGGCGAGAGCCGTGGCTTCGGCTTTGTATCGTTTCAAACACCAGACCAAGGTCCAGTAGGCCCTACTTTCGCCAGAATATTTGTTCTGAAACTATTTGACCTAGCCACCGCCGCAATGCATGGCATGAACGGCGCTGTCCTAGGCTCCAAGCAGTTGGTCGTCCGCTTGCACGAGCCGAAGCAATTGCGTCAGGAGAAGCTCGCTGCACGTTTCGCAGGCCACAATGGCCACCCTCGCAGCGCCAGCGGTGCCACGAGCCCCACCGCTAGTGAATGCGGAGAAGCAACAACCTACGTCGGATGGTCAAGCCCAGGCGCCAGGTCCTCGATCCTGGGCTCCCCTGTTAGTCACAGCGAACGGTTGGAACGACCCCGGAGAGGATCTGGCAGCTATTATAACGTAGGTACCGACCTCTTATCCCTCCACCATATTCTAACTCTGGTCACAGGCGGCCCTCGCCGGGACGCTGAACCTACCCATGCGTTATGACGAATTATCTGCTCTTTCTCCGGTAGTCCGCAAGGAAGTTCTCACAGGCGAGCTCAGCCGGCGCCTCAAGTCCATGCCTACTCTACCTGCTATAGAAATCGACGCGATCGTCGAGTCACTTGTTGGGCTGTCCCTCAGCGATGTCGTATCCGCTATCCAAGACCCTGCCAGGCTTGACGAACAGATCCAGCGTGCTCGTAATGCCTTCACCTCTTCCGCTGTGACACCCCCAACGAAGACCCCGTCTCCCGCAAACTCACAGGACTCACGTCTGCTTGACCCGAACGCCTTGAATGCGACTGCCTCCGCACCTGAACATCCCTCGACCCCCATTTCTGTTGCTTCGACACCACCACGCACCTCATCACCCTCAGGATCAGTTGCGCCTGCTACCGCCTCGGAGCGTGAGCGGGTTTTGGCCGCAGTGACTCGCTTGGAACCTGCACGTGCTGTCGAACTGACCGAATTATTGATGAGTCTCCCGAAGCGTGAGCGCGCAATGTGCCTATTCAATGTCGAGGTGTTGCGTGCCAAACTGGTCGATGCGAAGGCAGTTCTAGATAGCGACGACGGGGCCGATGAGTCCGTTGCTGACCCTGCTCCCCAAGCCATTTCGGAGCCCGTCACACCACAGAGCAAACGTGCCATTCCACCGTCGCAGGAAAGCACCCCACGAACCCCAGATCTTTCGTCTCGCGGTGCATCTGCAGCTACTTCACCCACACCTGCGACCCCCAGCACGACACATACCGTCGCATCGCTTGCTCGGTTGCCCGCAGCGGAGATAATCAGGGTCGCAACTTCACCGTCGACGACAGGCTTACCACTGCCAAAAGCTGATCCATTAGTCATGGAGGCCACAGACAAATTTATTGATTCGTTATCGGACAAGCCTATTCAGACACAGAAACAATTACTCGGTGACAAGCTGTAAGTCCTCTCGTCGCAATCTTTGCGGTATGCGTCTAACACGCTGGTCAGTTTCCGTGTGATCAAAGCATTTGGTCTGAAGCAGGCTCCGAAGCTCACTATTGCGCTTTTGGACGGTGACGATCTTCGCGCCCTCGCGCACTTGATGAACAGCTACCCCTCGGTGTTGAAGGAAAAGGCTATACTTGTCCAAACATCCCTGCAGAAGTAGTCTTGCACCCACGCCAGGGTCTTGTTGGTGGCCAGTCACGACTCGTCCGACTTCACGACCCAAGCCACGTCCTTTCGCCTCAAAACTCCTTTTCCGTACGGAACAAATTGTTTTCATTACCCACCGCTATCAGATCTTACGATGACATTAACCGAGGCGGCTGTGCTGATACCTCATTTCATATAATTCGGTTTGCGTCGCCTTCCCCTCTACTCCCCTAGTTTGGATTCACGTGCATCTAGTGGAAAAGGTTGATTTGTCTCCTTTATAATGATTACCCTGCATATTCACTGCCGTCAGACTTGTGTTATCTGACTTACGATACGCTCTGCTCTTCCCTTACTTACTGCCCTTCTGACCTGTACATTGTTTTGTGACGCGTTTGTTCATCCAATCAATAAATACTTTTAACTTCCCGTGATGCGGTCACATGACATTCACGTGATTACGTGAACGCGCGCGTTTTGCGTTAGTTTGGATCAGACTCAAGGGCAAGTGAGACAAGTGCCACTCTAACCACCATGACGTCTCCAGAAACTGATGATGTTTTTCAAGATGACCAGCCCACCATTGTCGATGGAGACCTCATAGAAGCAGCTAAAGAGAACATTCAACCCCTCGCCACTGGTCGCAGAGCGACTGCACTTTCTGCAGTCCTCTCCACCCCCCATGCACAGCGCGAGTCTAAACTCTCCGCTGTGCGGAACCGCCTACGGATCAATCTCGAAATTGCTCTTGAGGATGAAGATGACGACCCGTTGGAAGCATACTGTCAACTCGTCTACTGGACTCTCGAAAACTATCCCCAAGGACACAGTGCGGAATCAGGGCTGCTTGAGCTTCTTGAAGAGGCCACACGTGTTTTGAAGGATCACAGAGGTGGTATTTGGAGGACCGATCTGCGATACCTCAAACTGTGGGTACTGTACGCCAATTACGTGGAGAGGCCGACCGTCATCTACCGATATCTTTTGGCTAACGAGATCGGAACGACCTTCGCGTTATTATATGAGGAGCTTGCCACCGTACTCGAGCGCAATGGGAGGTACGAGCTTTTCTCGTTTCAGTACCGACCACAGGCGCTGAATGCCACACAGGCGCGTGGACGCCGACGAAACGTATCTCCTTGGTATAAACCGCCAGGCATCCCCGGTAGAGCGTTTACAATCAAAGTATCGGGAATTTCAGAAGCGCATGATGATCCCCACACCTCTGGAAGCCACGCCCCTACCCGAACCGTCGCAGCCGACAGTGGCAACAGCAACGCGCCGCAAAGTCTTGGGCGAGTCGATTTCCACGTCAAGATCATCGACACGATCGGCGCACTCGACGTCTACTACAGCACCTTCTATTCCTCAAGGAGATGTCTTTGGCACCACGTCGGGCCCGTCCCTGCGATCCAAGCCGAACGCGCGGATGCAGATCTTCGTAGATCCCGACGGAACTTCTGGGGAAGAAGCGCAGGCAGCCGGGGAGGCAGCGGCAACCCCGTGGAATGAGCTAGGTACGCGGAAAGAGCGCATAAAGGAGAACGTGCCGAAAGTGTCAAAGCCAAATGGAACGACCCTGCGCCAGCCGGGGCGACAGCAACGCGTCGCATCCGCACCGGTGGCGTCAACCTCTCGAATTCCTGTCTTCAGGGATCCGACACCGGGTGAAGGGGGTATGATGCCCCCGCCGCTGGCGCCTCCTGGTACCAAAGCGGGGAGTAAAGAAAGAGAGATCGTGCCAGAGACTCCAGCGCGTTCTTCTATCGTACCGTTCAAGGACGAGGTGAAAGAGACGCCCGCTACACCGCGATTCGTGCCATTTAAAGATGATCTTGTAAGTGTTTGCACGCTACGGCGAGGCGAACTGCGTTCTCAAGGAGTGTCTCAGCCAAGTACGCCATCTACGTCATCAGGCATTGGCGCACAAGTTCCAGAGAGTGTCATGAGAGTGAAGACGATAGGGATGAGGGGACAATTAGCATCTTCAGAAGCGGAAGCTCTTAGGAAGGATCCTTTCAAGAATTATCCGGACAAGCCAGTGGAAACGGAGCAAGCTGGGTAAAAGGGGACGGCGACAACTGAAGATGGAGGTTCTGGCCTCTTTGTGGTTGATTACTATTGTATTAATGATATCGATCGTGACTTGTCCGCTAATTACGACCTTGAATCATGTCTTTCACAAGGGTTGCCTTGTACCCTGCAAATCCCACGACTACGAGAGGGGCGTCCACTAGACTCAGCGCTAGTAAAGGAAGGATTGTATATACCAACGGCAAGACCGTGTTTGTGAGCATCCATCTCTCCATCTGGTAAACCCTCAATACGCAGAACCTGAGCTCTCCACGCCCAGATACGTGATATCGATGTTAGCACCTCCCCCCCATGCATGCTTCAACGTGTTCTGATTGTTAGGGTGATATGACTCGAAGAACCCCGCTCTTGGTGTATCATACAGTGGCCACGTTCAAAACACGACCGTTGCACGCGTATCCCCAACAGGATACTACTGTGCCTCAGCTGACACGTCTGGCACCGGTACGCTTGTTTTACTTCTTCCATCTCCCGACCACCTTGGACCTGACTTATGAGCTAGTTCGCGTTTGGGATACCGTAGGCGAAGATCAAACACTCAAAGGAGAGTTTAAAGTTATCTCTGGGAAAATGTGCGACTCTTCATCTCTCTGTGAGCTCAGCGCACTCACGTCCCCTCCCTTTCTCAGCAACGACCTCGAATGGGACGGCGAAAGTAAACGCATCATCGCCGTCGGCGATGGGAAAGACAAGTGTGTGAACTCGCTTGGGGGGGTAAAACACGGCGGGTTGTTGACCTGGTCTTTTGGGAAACAAGATTTGGTCATGCGTTCATGTTCGATTCTGGTTCTTCGACTGGAGAGATCATCGGACACTCCAAGGTGCTGTATCTGGCCCCTGCTTGCTTGATCGGGTGACATTGAGGACGATTATTACGTCCCACAGGTCATTAACGCCGTCGCGATCCGACATCAACGGCCATTCCGCGCTGCGACAGCTGGCGACGATAATCTAATCGTCTTCCACCAAGGTAATGCTGTCTCCCTGTACGTCTAGGGCCAGCTTCTCAATTCAGTTCTAGGGGCTCCCTATAAGTACGATAAGGCAAGTTCCACTCCGCCATCCCGTCATGTGCCGTAGCTGAACACGCCTTCCGAATAGACGATCAAGTCCCACACCAAGTTCGTGCAGGACATACGATACGCACCAAATGGGGATCACTTTGCGAGCGTCGGATCGGATGGGAAGATTTTTCTCTATGACGGCAAAGCGGGCGTAACAATCGGCGATTTTTCTGAGGGTCATACCGGCACCGTCGTAAGTCAGGCACGGCTTCCCTCATGATTTAAATCCAATCGCGTGCTTCGCTACCATAGTACGCCCTAAGCTGGAGCCCGGACGGCAAGGCCATCTCAACTTGCTCCGCAGATACAACCGTCAAGCTTTGTAAGCCTGGTACGCTAACGCATGTTCCGTCGATACTGACATTGTTGGACCCAGGGGACGTGGAAACTCGGAAGGCAACTACAACGTATACCCTTGGAACGGGACTTCAGCACCAGCAAGTTGGAAATGTCTGGAGTTCGCCGGATATTATTGTATCTCTATCGTTCTCAGGGGGCCTGAACGTCTTCGATAGACGTAGTGGCGAGAAGCCCGTCAAGGTCTTGTACGTACGTGACAAGGTTCACCAAAAGTTGAATAATGTCGTCCTACGTCTCGGTGTTTGTAGGGTCCTCAGAAAACAGTCACTTCCGCCATTCCGACATCGGTTGCGTCTGGGACGTTCCTCATAGGGTCGGCTGACGGCCGCGTGCTTTCCTACGATTCCACAGGAAATGCGACCCCGCTCGGCGGCCAGGGACACACAAACCTCGTATCCGGACTCACGTCAACGCCGGACGGCAGGGTCTTTTCTGCTGGATATGATGATCAAGTCCGAGAAGTGGAGGGAAGTAGCTTCACGTACATCTTACCTTCTTGACGTCCTGATGGGATGCGCTGAAAAATCGGTCCCAAGGCCATCCGTCTTTTCCACGGGTTCACAGCCGAAATCTCTGGCGGCTACGAGCGATAATACTATTTTCGTTGTGGGAGTCGACGCAGTGGAGGCGGTACGGAATAATCAGAAGGTTGCCGACCTTCGGCCACGGGCCAGCCCTACTGCCATCGCCGCTACAGGTTCCGTGGTTGCCATTGGCTTTGGGGTGGGTAGCAAGTAGTCCGTTCATGCCGGGGGGTTTGCTCACCGGCCGCCGTCTTTGCTCTCAAAACTCCCAGGATCAGAAAATTCGGCTGTACAACTGGGACGGGAAGGCATTCCAGGAAGCGGGCCTTCTCGAAGCCAACCAGGGTCTCGTGAGCGTGTTGGCGTTCTCGCCTGATGGCTCGAAGCTCGCTGCGGGCGACGTGAGCATCTCAACTCTGCTTCCCTCCCCCCTCTGCGGAACGTCCGCGTTTTTGCCGTGTGGGCTGACGCATTTTTTCTCGCAGTCGAGTGGGAAAGTCGTCCTGTACGACGTCCCGAAGCGCGAACTGATCACCTCTCGCTGGTCCTTCCACTCTGCACGCGTGAACACGCTGAGCTGGACCCCGGACTCGCTCCACTGCGCCTCTGGCGCGTTGGACACGCACATATACGTGTGGAGCGTCAAGAAGCCCATGAAGAACGTAGCGATCAAGAACGCTGTCCCTGGGGGCGTCAATGCCGTGCTCTGGGTGTCCCACGGAAGCTCGGAGGGCAAGTTGGCGGGAGCCGGTGCGGACGCAGCTATCAAGGTGTGGCAGGTGAAATTCCACGCGTAAGAGGCGCGAGACCACATGGGAGTGCCCGCGCGGCTGTGTATTCTGGTCTGTACTTGCGTATAGGGGGGGGGTACGAGGTCGGAAGAAATATGAATTCAGGGTTGAAGTGATGGGTGATCCATATGTTTGTATGATCAAGTCCCGACCAGAGCTGCGCGCCGCACCTCGAAGAAGGCCCCGGCGCCCTCGAACCTGCTGGCGGCAGCGCCATGAGGATTTAAGGTGTAAAGTTATTACCGTACGAGCCATTGTGAGGTCTGATCTGATGTGCACAAAAACATGGGGTCCTCTCATGGCTAACGGGGCACACACCTACCTCATTTTCCGGCGCCAAGTTAGTAACAAACAAGGCACTTGTTTTCGTACACAGAACGGCAATAGATAAGGGCTCTACTATGCCTTGTTCGTCTGGA
>QLOS01003874.1:0-11668 GCA_003313725.1 Russula sp. MG48 | reverse complement strand
TTTGTTCATCTTACTAGAATAATCGCAAACGCAGTAGAATGCTTACAACATACTGTCCCAAAGCGTTTGTCTCTTTTAGGTTTTACAGTAACCAAATCGCCTCTCGTTTTACGTGTTTGTCTGGCATGCAACCCCCCTCCGGGCCCTCCCCCATTTGCCCTGTAAATTCCCTTTTTTTCCCTTATGACACTGTGCACCAATTTTGTCGAAGAAATGATCCTTTCATTGTTATAAAATCAGATAGTGCCCTCTTTCGGCACGAAATAGTAGCCGAAGCCACGACCACGATGGGGCAGTTGCATAACTAGTTGTTGGGATGACCTGACTCCGATTAGATAAGATAACTGTCGATTATTATGTAACGCGTAGGAGAGCTCTTGGAGCACGCCCATGAATAGGGGCGAATGAGAGTGTCTGTCTGGTCCCGCATATGGTCCCGCATATCTGTCCCCCGAGTGCATAGCCTCTAATATTCTCCAGAAAGCTATAACGCAGAGCTACTTTCCTGTAGCAACCGTGTCGCACCGCATGAACACCCCGGTGTTAGGTGCTTCCTATCGGCTTATCGCAGTGTCGCACCAATATGGTGTCTTTATGCATCGCGATTCGATGGAACAATTTCCATCCACATCTCTACCGTGACACCCGTCTTTCCATGTGCTGCCCGCATACACTCTGACCAGACTCCTACATGGTATGGTACACGCGTGCTAACCCGAACAGCGCAGCTATTCATGTTGCTACTGCGTACTTCATATTATCTTTTCCGGCGAGCGACGGGCATAAACCCGCCAAAGCTAGACAAAGAGTACCCGTTCATGGCAATAAAGTGGGCCTAAATTCTGTCATTAAAAGAATGTCTTCCACACAAAAGAGGTAGTGTCATGTAGAGAGTAGAGGGCAAGACCCTCTACTTTGGATCGTCTGACGATGGAATTTACAGAGTGGCCGGCCGGCGCCGACGGACCGACTGCAATGTACGTCATTCGGCGGCGCCAGGATGCCCAGCCCAACTTGAACCCAAACGCAACGAATGTGGCGGCCCATCACCCACGTCGGATGGGATGGAAGCACCACTGCTACCCTATAACCGGCATTTTTCTTTTTCTTTTTCCTTTTCCTGTGCTTGTAGCAGCCTTGGCGTTAGTAATCACCCTCATGGTTACTACAGTATAGCATCGCAAGGCACACATTCCTTATCATTCAAACACGGTGCCGAGAAGCCCTACCCAAACATGCAGCTACGCTGCCACAAAAACCCTTAGGCGTAGGAGACGGTCCAAAACGGGCGTGTTGAAAGACGTCCAAACGGCGCTGTAGCTGTCTTGTGAGTGGTACATGAGTCGACGACGGCGACTCGGAAGTTGTGCATCTCCGTAGCGTTCGAAGTATACTTGACAAGTGTGAACCACGGCCGTGACGAGGGCTTCCTGGCCCACATGCTGCATGCTACTTTCGCGATTTCGTTTTCTGATATCAGTCTTCGCGCCAGGGCCATGCACACACTAGGCGTGATGGCAGAGGAGTTGACATGCCATGTCCGAGTCACCCAATCACAGTCTTCCCCGAGGATCGAAGGCCTGGAAGACAACACCTAGGGTTATTAGCCCGCGCGTCCTTTAGCCCTATCCAGAAGAGGGATCACAATGAAGTAACTATGTGGCTGCGGGCATAACCACCACACCACGTAATGACTAGTCCACATTATTTCTGAGTGAAGGTACGTACAGCGTCATCTAAATAAAGGTCAATCCAATTGCTCTATACTTTGGACCAGCCCAGTATTAACAGGCGTCGAAGCGTCATCTGGTTCAAAAAAGTCCTCAATCGTGAGCGGGCGGAGATTGAAGCCCTGCGTGGTACATGTCAACGAATAGATCAATTGAGGGAAACGCGAACATACTTCTTCTTGACCGCGCGCAAGAAGCGTGACGTCCCCATGGGCCTTGCGTACAAGCTCGCGGACAGGCAACATTGCAGCATTTCGACATAGCTCCTTCAATTCAGAACCTGATTTTCCTTTAGAATGTTCGGCCAGAATTCGGATAGGAAAACCAGGAGCAAGCGGTACATCTTTGAGCATCTGGGATGAGGACCAGTCAGTCATACACATAGAGAAATAATGTGGGAGACGTGTTGCAGTGCTGGTGGAGAAGATCCAGACTCTGGAATATGGCCTACAAGAATCTGAGAAAGGATCGGGGGTCAACATACCAAAGAAAGTATTTTCTCGCGTTGTGCGGCATCAGGTAAAGAGATAGTAATTTGTCTCGGCATTCGCCTAAGGAAAGCTGTATCGATATCTTGAATCCTGTTCGTCGCGCCCAGGATTAAAATCCGATCTGAGCCCGAAAGAAGGCCATCCCATAGGCTGGGATGAAATTGAGATACCAGCGCTATGGCAGAAGATAAGGGGGGGAGAGAACATACGTCATGAATTCTGCTTTCATCATTGCAGTGGCCTCGTGGTCACCCTTACTCCGCTCGCGGAGGAATGAGTCAATCTCATCTATGAAGATGATGCTGGGTTGTGTCTTCCGCGCTAGACTGAACAAACCGGCGACTAGTTTATTTGATTCGCCGAACCATTTATTTGTCAAGACGGATGCTGCGATGTTGATGAAGGTGGCGCCAGACTCCTTCGCGAGGGCCTTGGCAAGCATCGTTTTACCGCACCCTGGCGGCCCATAAAGAAGTACACCCTTGGGTGCCGTTAATAGGGTAGATGATGATCGAAAGAGGGCGGGATATAGCAGGGGAATGATGACAGATTCTTGTAATGAAGATATGATATCTTCCAGGCCTCCAATATCTGCCGTACCCGCTTGAGGTTAGAAAGTGTCAGGAAAGTTCACTCAAGGGCATACCTGAGAATGTAACATCAATATCATCTGGATGGATAACCTCGGACGCAATTCGCTCTGGAATAATATGGGGACTTTGCAACAAGTGTAACCAAGAATACGAGGACGCACTTTCGTATTCATCCAGTTTCAGCTTCTCGTGTCCAAGTCTCTTCAGCGCTTCCAATGGTTTGGCCTTAACTTCCTTCGACCCCTCATGTCCATACGAGTTGAGGAGCCACTGGAAACGTCATTGAAGTCTAATCGGTGGCGAAGGAGAAATGATGAAACTGACTTGGACGGTATACCACATAGCGGCCTACATGGTTCTTAGTGGGCTTTCTGTTGTGATATATATGGACGACAACCCACCTGTGATGCCAGGAATATCGCCACTATGTGGAAAACGTAAGCATGTCACAGCAGTCCCTGATGACTCTGAACCCACTCACCGTCCACGATGGCTTTCTTCGTGGTGGAGGACATAGCCATCCTCACGCAACGAGTCTTGATACTAGATAAGATTGGTATATAGTTGCGCAAGGAGCAGTGATGACAACGGGCAGGGCTCCGTCGACGGGGAAGAAAGGAAAGCTGTGGGGTCACTGGCAGCCGCCGAGCTGAACGGCAACTGAAGCGATGACTGACTGATTGTAACCTTAACCCTAGGTGCCACGCCACGAAGAACGGGCATCCCGGCAGGCTCTGGTTCTGATAGAGCTCGCAGCCACCGGATGGTTGACTATAACCTCTGCTGTCACATTCATGGTGAAGTAAGACCCTCAATTGTCACAACCCCAACTACCGGGACTGTAAATCAGTTGATCGGGCTAATCCGCCAAAAGGATGCTAAAGATACACCATCTCAGGTGACTGATCGTTGTCTATGTCAACGAGCTAGCCGGTTCTCTCACGTATCCAGATTGGCGTGGACCTCGAACTCCATGGAGGGGCTCTTTCTACTTATCCATTCGGCAGCTCCAATGAGATAGCTAGCTTTAAACACACAATGGTTGTTCACTTCCCGTTAACCACGTATATGTGAGTGTGGAGTTACCTGCAAGTGAGTGGAAACTCATCTTCTTTATTTGAACGACACTCATCTGGGTCGTGGCTCCCTTCGATTTAGCCAGATCCCGGATTTCTTTTCGTCGCCAGCAGCTGTACCGTGCCTTGTAGCAGAAGGATCTCGCAGACATACTGTACTACTACTGTAGTACTAGATGTTCCCAACGGCGAGTGTCGTGAGTATGTCCTCTACGCATAGGTGGATAGCCTGCACTACGCTCTCTTGGACCCCTGAAGATGCTCTTCTCATCCCCGACGAAGAGGAATTGGATGTGATCATGGACATCTTGTTCACATCAACGCCCAAGTGCGAACCAGGAAAATCGTGCTTCCTCTACAGTAGTAAATCCTACTCTGCCGGCTAGGTGAGGATAAGACTACCGCTCCACAGAAGAGCAGTATTTTCGTTCTCTTCGAAGATACCGGACTTGCATGACCAATGACAAGGCGTTTGCTCTCCCGCCGGAAGTCTATGCACTTACCGATTCCGTTGAGCGCAGCAAGTAGCCGTGTAGTGCCTTTCAGATGGTCTGTGGGATGAACCGTCAGGCAAAAGAGCACGATCGGTCAATGCAGTGTGGCTTCTTTCACTTGCAAGGAGATGAATGCACTGGAGTTAGTCCTGCCCTTGTCTTTCTGTTCTCTTTGAACCTTCCCACGGAAAAATACCGGGTCTCGATCTCGATCTCGTGGGAAAACACTTCTATTTATGGGGTCCTGCGTCGGTAACCGAACTGACCTTTACAGCCAGTGCGCAAGTGGTCATGAGACATCCTCCTTTTTATTTGCTCAGTGGTCATAGCGCGGCATCTCTTTATAATTACAATGGGGCCTTGCAATCACGATTCGCCACATTCCGCAACTCGGGGAATCGCAATGGATTGCAGTACTTCTTGATATGCCGTCACCGAACTCGATTCCGTTCAACAAACTGTGTTTTGCAAGACGATAAGCTGTAATTCGCGCTTTAAAAGATCGGCACGTTACATTTTCAAAAAAAGAAGGGTTAAGGAATTGCCGATCCGACCGTAGAAGGATCAACCCTGTACTGCCGCGCAGCCTCCGAGTCGTTCGAGTATGCAGAAGGCACGAGATATGAAATCAGTGTATTGATGTCCTTTGAACAGTGCGAACAAACTTGACATTCTATTCTGTTGCTTTCCTACCTCCCCAGCCTTCGCCTCTCCCGATGCCATCATCCTTACAGATAAGTATATTATTACAATTCAACCGGTTATCTCTCCCAAATAACTTACGATGAAATCTACAAAGCTTCGAGTACATTGAGAAGGCTGTTCCTAATACGTCCTAAAGCGTTTCGAAAGAATCGCAAGTGGTGCCATGGGTATGTTACCAATAATGAGAGGAATGCAAGAACATTGCGGTACCGGGAGTGGGCCTCCTTTTGAATTCCATCTACACCGTTGTTCTCGACATTGTTGAGCTGGGCTTAACTCCGGAAGCCATAGGTCATTCAGAGGATATCAGAGTAAGTAGTCACTAGCCGTATACGTTCGTCTAAGAAACAAATCAAAAAAATAACGAGATAGATAGAAGTGGGGAGAAGGTTGCGGAGGCCGAAGCAACAAGTAATGCAACAAGAGGTAAGCTATGTAGTCTGCCTTTGGGCAAACCCATACTAGTACCTCTTTTCTTTGCTTGATAATTTTGCTTGATAATTGCGTTGACGAATGCCGGAATGCGATGCAGGTGCGATGTAATAGGAAACCGGCTGTAGCCGGCGGAAGTTGCCTTTCGTTATCGTTTTCCTACAATTTACATCCGATAAGATAAGATTCTTATTTCATAAGTACACTCTCCACGCCAATCGTACGGAACTAACAAATCTCGATGCTATTATTTCAGATCAATCTCCGAACCGGAAACCACTTGGGCCGAAGAAGAATTCCCCGGAGTCGCCTGCATCGAGCTCAAAGCTGACGGCGCTGATGGAGCGTCTTCTCGGCGCGCATAGTAAAATCGGCTTCTGTGGATCCCAGAGACGGGATAGGACACCTTCGTCGGGGGACGGACACGCGATGGCGATGGCTGAACGTGACTGTCCTCTGGTGATGATACCCTCTCGGCTTTGCGGCGGTGAGCGAGGTGTAGGAAAGTGCCCATGCAGAATAGAAAAAGTACTGGGCCAAGTCACAAGATTCAAGTCAGCCTAAGCGACACCGCATGGGACAGCGAGTTTACCTCCAGAACCAGCAAGCATGCATTTTGTGATGGATGAAGAGAGGGCAAGGCTGCCCTGCGTGGTCTCGATAGACGCACTCATGTTACAACGGGGTGGAAAGAAATAGGGGGGGTTAGAAAAGGATTGAGATGGGGGGTGCGGGGTGAGGGTACGGCTTTTAATCGTTCTTGCGCGGTACATCTCCAGCTCCACCTCTTGATGATTGGTTATAGTATCCCTACTATCGGGAAGGACCGAAGGAATGGCCCACCATATGGTAGGGCAGTGCCATGGGACACGGCATTACCAAGTAAGCCAATCGGGGCGTGGTAATAATGGGGGCCTAGGCTCGACTGCGGGGGGAACCGCCCGCCAACTAGTCGGAACAACACACAACCGGCAATTTCCAAAAAGTCACCTGGCACCAGCGCCTCTGACGTCTTTCAGCATAACTTCACCAGTCCACCTAGGGCCTGAACCCCTCCCCAAGTTCGAGGTCGATGGTTGCCAAAGGAACAGCAAACAGCTCACAAGCAGCCTAGTTCTCATGACCACTGCAGAGGTGGCACGGCAGAACCAGCGAGCTGTCAATCAGAGAAGAAATCGGGTGGCCGCATGGTTGTAGAGCCGCAGACGCGGACAGGAACCGGAGAAAGAACAAGGGAGGGGACTTGATACCCTTCCGCAGTAGCGCCCAGGCCATAAAATCCCACACACCACCCGATTATGCCAAAAGCTTGAGGAGTTCGAAGATGGGGGCATGGAGCATGGAGCAGGTAAATGTGACCGTGACCCTCGTTCTAGAACTTCGGTGGGCTGTCTGAAACGAAGTTGGTTGACAGAACATGCAAGACAATGTAACCATGGATCGAAGAAGTCATTCAATTATTAATATCAACGCAGCGTCAGACAGTCCAGGGTCCAGGAGAGAAGCGCTGCATGTTTACAGCCCACTAGGACTTCTCTGTCCTATCCTATCAACGCCAACGTGAAGTTATCCAATTGGTTTGTAAGTTAGATGTTACTACGACTCACCTAAGCAGCGTTGTAGGGGGGTAACATCTCACTATTATCCGCACTACTGGAATATTTTGAAACCCATGCCATCATGACATCCGTTGGGATGGCGATGTGAAAAAGGTTCTGAGGTGTAGGATCCGAATGCTCGGTCTGTGCTTTGAGTCAGCGTTGAAGTGCCGGCATATTCCGAGAGAGAGGAATTTGAATTCAAGTCATCACCCGTGACTTGAAGATGAAGTCTCTGATGATGCTCCATTGTAGCTCCAAACCGGGCAGTAGCCTTTTTTTATTCCCTAATGATGTTACATTTTTATGCTGTAGTGCACTCATAATTTCAAGTTGGGCTGAGTTTTTTTATGTTCCTAAGTTATATAGCTGAAATAAAAGGAACTGCGTTATTTTTTTTTCTGCCCCTTCGGGGATTTGGCAATCGACGTGGCAAACGAGTGTAACCCTAACCTCGCTTCCTTTCCAGCTCTCTACTGTACGTTGCTGAGTGCTTGCTCCAGTGCTTGCTAATCAGGAAAGTGGGAGGGTCATCCGCTGTCCGAGTATAGTTGGTGTTCACTATCAATCGACGGTCCTCGATCCAATCAGACCCCGCATTGGCGAGGTGAGGTGACTGTCCAGGCTTACTAGCAGGCGCGCAAACCTATACGACACAAAATCCACATACCCGACTCCAGAAATAGTGGTGACGGATGTCTCGATAAGACGCTCCCGGGCATTTCCAACATGCCTCAGAGTGCCGAGACGGTGGACAGGGTATCACGTATGATCTGAACTCTTTCCAATTATTCTGCATGATGCAAGCTAACCTACCTGCGCACGATTACACATTTCATTAGGTTGATCATGAGACTGGTTCACCACGGAGCGGGAACACAGCCGATTTTGATATTAACTTCTCTCGATTCTGATGTCGGCCTACCCCATCACTGATTCGCAAGTCTCGGAGTAGCAGGGTGCAACAAATGACGCTGCTTTCGTTCAATATATACTTGACGGATGGAGCGAAGGCGGACTCGAAAGACTCGAACGTGCATGCGCGTGTAGCTGTAGCCAGAGGCAGCTCCTTGGAGTTGCTCGCAGTACTTCCACACCTATCCAGTAATGTGAGAGTGATAGGTGTCCCGGAATAGCCCATTGGGATACTGCACGAAGACATGACAAGCGCTTCTTGTAGCCAGAGTTGACGGGTAAAACTCGCGCGCAACAGCCCGGTGAGAGTCTCGAGCCGTTGTGATGGTGACCATTATCCGATGAAGATCTTATGACAGGGCCTAGACTGTCGAAAACCTTGACGCCTCGGGAGCTTTTCTGCTTGTCAGAAGTCAGTCCGACAATCATGGGGCCCACAGCATGTGTGCCAAGGGGAACGTAACTGCTGTGTAAACGGCGATTTCAGTTCCCCGCGGCTAACAATCCCGCCACATCTCGTATTCTTACGGTGAGTGAACACCTGTGAGGTTTAGTGAGATTTAAGCGCACAATGACACATCTGTCAAACTTGCGCCTGTTTCCGGAATTTCGAAATTGTATAAGATAATGGATTATCTAACATGCGGCAAGAGTGCCGTGCGGTCTGGACTTGTCATCGATGCTTCCTAGCGAGAGGGATCCAGAACACCACGGAGGGAAAGAAGCACGCGAAGAGCCGATCAACGCCAGGTGGAAATCAATAGACAGACCTGAACGTACACTTGTCTCTCCGTAACCTCCGTGATCGATACTCGAACAAAATCCGATGAGGAATCCGGGCGTCCAGACTACAAAGGACCGACTTACGACTTACGTGTTCTCTATGGATCGCTACTGACATCACCTTGAGTGTAAAAAAATGAGATGGGGGAGAATTGATTCCTACCATCGTCAAAGAAGACGTGAGGGATGAACATCCTTCGATCAATGGTGGTTGATTCGAAGAGTCTTTCTTCACCGGATATACACGCGGCGATGCGGCTCGATCAGCCGCCTACAACCAACTTTTTCATTCGCCTCGTCTAGATAAGGTTTTCCTCACAGCCGGCCGCGGGTCGGACGTGACATGCCTTGCGAAATTTGTCGCTGGGAGCGGGGAGGGCCACTGAACGTTTCCAATAGGTGATGATGGAAAGACGGCCTATCATGTAGAAGAAATGAAGACATAAGGCACGAAGGTGGGCTAAAAACGCCGCAAGATGGACAATGTGATCGATAACATGCCTGGGTTAAGGTATGTATTAACATCCGAGCGGGGCCCAGAACGTGACCCAGGACTTGAATAAATCCCGGCCTGAGGTCGATGATCACGTGGCGCCCTTCGGCAAAATTATTGGGTACTTGGTAAAACGGGCGGAGATCATTGCGCAGCGCATCGCCCGGATGAGACAGCAATCGAGAACGTACAGGATATCCGGCCAAATGTTTGTACCTTGGCGATTGATTGCAAAAAGGCGAATCAAGGAAAGATCAGACCCATTAATCGCAGACCAGAAAGCTTCTTTGCACAAGAGCGCATAAATGAGGTTGAAAGGAAGAGAGAGAATAGGGACGGGGAAGACCGCCGACAAAGATAGGGCATTCCTTGGAGAGTCGTGACCTAGACCAGTCTGAGCAGAACACAGGACCGGGACCTGTAAGGTGTTTGGGAAAATATGCCGAAGGAAATGGTGCAGGTCGTTCAGTCATTACAAATCACGAAATAGAACAATAGAAGACTGTGATGAATGGATGCGATATCGGGCAGGTGCCTGCTGCGAGTCCTACGCTCCGTGTAGCTGAGGATAGCCTGAGTGTGGACGGCCGAAACCACCCAAGCACGATGGTTCGAGGTAAAGCATAACTCAACAGAGAGCCAGAGACGTCCTCGACACTAGAATCCTGATAGGACGGGAGGCTAAGTACAATAAACTTTCCAACCCTTGGCTGGCAGGGATCAGTGCAACTGGGCTACGGTGGAATGGGAGTAATCCAAAGACCAAAGGAGTTAGAGTCACATCAGTATGCGAGAGGTTCACAGCCAGAAAGCTAGAAAATCGTAATAACTCACCCAACCAGAGCTCAAAACAGGGCGCTCCATACCATGAGGCAAGGAAAACAGGCATTCACCGGGTAACCCGGGAGCATGACTTAAAAATTTCCGGGTCAGCCCGTCGGCTGTAACACGATGAATCTCTACCTCGGTGCCCAGGCCTCGCCGAGTTCTAAAATAAAAGTTACATCAATCAAACCTTGTGGAAGCGCTCTTCATCGAACACGGATGGCTGGGCCAAGTCCATGAGTAGCTAATCCGGATATAGACACCATCGATGAATCATATGTCCTGGTGCGATGGAATCCTCACACCTGTGACCTGTGGAGTTTCCGCGTCGCGCGGGGGTAGCCTAACGATGATGACTTGACCAGAACGAAGTTGATCGGGATGTCTTCAATTGCGTCGGCGGTCGTGCACCCTACGTTATTTACTGCGGAAATCTCTGTGAACTTGACTATTCAAGTCGGACACGGCCCCCGGCCGCTCTCGTAGGTAGGCGATAAGTTTGAGGTGATAGAGACAGAGTATCAGTCCTGAAAACACGCGCATTGGGTACTACTAGGGATCTATTACAAGCCCGGGCGGCGGCCGAGGCGGGAAGCCTTGTCAAAACCGGCGCGCCGGCTCATGGACTCAAAAGCAGCCTCCATCATCTCCCTGTGATCTGTGATCAACGGGCTTCAATGCAACACAAGAACCTGCATGTTATCATCTAACCGCACATTAAACCCGCCGGAAAAAAAATAAAAATATCCCGCAATGAATCTTCGTCGGCATGATGCTGCCCTTTCGAACAGGGCCTGCCAGTGGGTCATTAGAATTTTCTCTGTCAGCGTTCCGCATCTACCTCACCATGGCATCTCTGACCCACCCACACGCTCTCCTCCGAGGTTGTGGAATAAAGAATGCCCGAACTTCTTTGGATTTACTCCGCCTTCCCGGACACTCTCAGGCCACCTCTCTGGCAAGACAAGCCGCAGCAGATGGGCCCTCCGTTCAGGGTTTATCGCCCACCTTCATCATCGGTGCATTGATGTCCTAATTCTTCCTTTGATAACTACTATTGATTCGGCATGTGTCGTCCAAGTGTCGCGCTCCCTTTGACCCGGAAGGGTCAAACCCCGAGGGTGGGGATGGACTATGCTGTTATATATTTGCTCCTTATTGGTCTGCAAAGTCGCTATCCAGTCAGGGAGCGGTGAGGAACATTGTTGACAAAGCGCGGGCTTCACTACTGGGAACAAGCAAAAAATTAGACAGGTTGTTCTCCTGCTTTAGCATGACCGTTCGGCCTTTCGTTCAATACTTCTGCAGTATCATGGTTTTTTACCTGATACCTCGCAAAAGTGATGAATAGGCACGCACCAATTAACCCTATACAGAGTATCCACGGCAATTTGCAGCCCACGGAAGCCCAAGAAAATCAGTGTACTCAGGGTCTGCGCTTTATTCTCAATATGTTATGTACGCCTCATGATCACACCAACCATAGCGGAAAATATGTACTGGATTGGCACACTGGATGTTAAGCTGCTTTCT
>QLOS01003865.1:0-11297 GCA_003313725.1 Russula sp. MG48 | reverse complement strand
TGCCTTTTGTCATGAAATATGTTAAAGTTTTGTTGGTATCAAAAGGCAGATTCCCAACCAGTGCTATTGTATAATATGTCGAGACCTAAGCTAGTTCTCTTGTACCAATACTAGCCAACCGTGACTCTCCCCTCCGTGTGTGCATCACCACTCCTTGAGGCAATTCCTTGAACTCTACTCTAAGTCCGAAGGCCTCATCCACCTAAGCATGACTAGATGATACGCATGGGCCCTACGTGTAACATTAGAACTAGCTTCCCGAACATCGACAAACTGGAACAGACCAATGAAGAACTCCTCGACACGCTCGAAGAGCAGGATCATCTCGACCAAGTAGAAGTATACTTGAACACCCGTGTTAGGGTACACAATGATTATTGCGCACGCACCTGCGCCGTCACATTCAACATCGAACACAACTTCATAGCCCACCAGCTATATCTCCTCCATGAGCAACATACAGCTCTGGCCCTAGTAATCCAACAAATACAACTCCGAATCATACAACAACAATCTGGAAGGCGCCAACAGCCCCCACCTGCGTGATGGCTCCTTTCTCCCCAGCAGTCATCGACCCCCATTCTACATCGAAGCCAACCAGACTGATGAAGCCCCACGGGACAGAATCCCCAGAACCAGAATTGGAAAGAAACAAGCCATCTTCTGCAAGAAAGGCACGAAACTCTCACCAACAGTGTTTGCACCTTGGGACGGATACTATTCACTCTACAGCGGACGCGTCTACCCTCTAGCCTACCACCGTAACATCTTTTATACCTTCAACCAAGACTGGAATGAAGAGAAAGGTCGATTTGAAAATGGCCAAATGACAGGACTTCCCCTGAATGAAATACTCAACCCCAACATCAACAGTTTCACAGGCGAGGACCTTACACATGAAGTATTACTTCTGCTAGCGTCCGAACTCGAGGCCACCACTAGCCTAGAGACATTAAGAAACCCCCCTGACGACGAGTTTACCGAGCCCTCACACAAACAGTCAGCCCAAACAACAGACGATGAACCCATCCATCCCCCAGTTACACGCATGGCGACAGTCACACTCACACCCACACAAACCGCGACACTCGCTTGCATGGCCCCTGGTGGCAGTGGCAGTGGCAGTGGCAGTGGCAGTGGCAGTGGCAGTGGCAGTGGCAGTGGCAGTGGCACAGGCCCAGTCCCACCATACCAACCCCCAGCAGGAGAAGGTGGCGGAGGTGGAGGCCCCCCACCCACTCAACCAGCACAACAGGCAGCCGCTGCCCCAGGCACCCCGGCCAATGGCAAACTCGAAGGGAAGGAACCCCCCATATTCGATGGAGACCGCCTTGGAGTGGACAAGTTCATGCACGCACTCAAACTATACCAGTATCTCAACCAAGCCGCACCCACCATAGCCAACACTTACTGAAAAGTCACCCACGCATTGACCGACATTCATGGCCCTGCCGTCGCTGAGTGGAAGAGGGCACAAGAGGAATGGATCATGGCTAACCCCATCCCGATGCCCCCACTTGCAAACATGTGGGAGCAATTCGAACAGAACTTCGTCCAAGACTGGACCAACACCAACCAACAGTACCGAGCCACAGCAGAGTTGGATAAACTCAAGATGCAGAACATGGACATTGACACCTACATCACCCGCTTTGCAGAGTGGGCCAGGAAGGCCCAATACCACACCATTCAGTCTGAATATCCGATAGAAACATAGTTAATATAGTGACATTATATTGTCTAAGACATCCCAGTGGATGTTACGGCTCGAGGGGCCGTGGGCACGACTTGTGCGACTTAGGTGTATGGCGAGAGTGAACACGTGCGAGGGCAGCGAGCACGTGGCTTCGAGCGAGGTACTTCCAGTGACCTCGATGACGTCAGAGTAAAGCAGGCTCTTCGGAGTGGAACGACAAAGTCACGGGTGCTTGTGACTTCAAGGTTCAACAGCTAGGTCGTTACAGCCGACCTAGAGAGGCGTGAGAGCGAAGTAAGATAGTGCTGATCAAGCACTAAGGCAGAGGGGGCAGTGGGAGCGTCTTAGAGCGGCAAGCTCAAGAGTCGAAGCCGGGTCAGGTCTCGATTAAGAAACTAAGTCAAGCTTAAGGCTTGACTGGCGCAAAGGGGGCTCCTTATATAGGGAGCTACACGGGGAACACGTGCTAACTACTACCTGAGTCATAACGAGGGTAGTGAGTCAGTCCAAGATCCACTTGCTAAGTATAGTAGTGGAGCGATGGCCACATCGCTCCACACGAGTCACGCACGCTCCACAGGCGTCATATCGTACAGTAAGCAGAACGAGTCACACGCGGAGTAAGGGTAAGCATATTATCATAAGCACGGAGTCGGAACCGGTCCGCAGTCCGTAAGGGAAATCGTAACAGTGGATGTCCGCTGGATTTCAGATAGTATATGTATTTTACAGATCGGTGGAAAGATATTGAATACACATTTGCAATGTGTCCGAGGCTTACTAAGAGATCACTTGGCTGTCCATCAATGAATATTAGGTATCCAACTACATGTAATTGGCAGACTGTTATATATCACATTCCATATGCATAGGAATTGATCAGCCTGACAGCCCAACAGGTATACTATGCTGGTGTAGTTGGATCAGGCAGACTTATTTCAAATATTGATTGTTGAGGTTATTGGTCTGCCTGAGAGCACAAAACCAATGGGCACTGACTGAATATTCACTGGGTATAGATATATGTTAGGCTGACATCCCAACCAATATTGGCAGATGGTCTGGTCAGATTAGGCAGACACTGACTCAATATTCATTTGATGTAGCTATTGGTTAGGCTGACATCCCAGCCAATATTGCCTTATGGTCTAGTCAGATTAGGCGAACACTGAATGAATATTCATCAGGTGTTGATAGAGGTTAGGTGGATATCTCAACAAATATTGCCTGAGGTCTGGGTGGATTCTGTGGACACCAACTGAATATTCACTAGATGTATATCCTGGTTAGGCTGACATCTCAATCAATATTGCCTGAAGGTCCAGACAGATTAGGTGGACACTGAATGAATATTCATTGGGTGTTGATATGGGTTAGGCTGACATCCCAACAAATATTGCCTGTCAGATTAGGTGGACACTGAATGAATATTCACTGGGTGTAGATATTGGTTAGGCTGACATCCCAACCAATATTGGCTGAAGGTCAGGTTAGATTATGTGGACACTGAATGGATATTCATTGGGTGTCGTTATAGGTTAGGCTGACATCTCAACAAATATTGCCTGAGGCCGTGTCTGATTCAGTGGACACCAACTGAATATTCACTAGATATATTTCCTGGTTAGGCTGACATCTCAATCAATATTGCCTGAAGGTCCAGACAGATTAGGCGGACACTAAATGAATATCCATTGGGTGTTGAATAGGTTAGGCTGACATCCCAACAAATATTGCCTGAGCATCTGGTCAGATTAGGCTGACACTGAATGAATATTCACTGGGTGTAGATATTGGTTAGGCTGACATCCCAACCAATATTGACTGATGGTCTGGTCGGATTAGGTGGACACTGACTCAATATTCATTTGATGTAGATATCAGTTAGGCTAACATCCCAGCCAATATTGCCTTATGGTCTAGTCAGATTAGGTGAACACTGAATGAATACTCATCAGGTGTTGATATAGGTTGGGCTGACATCTCAACAAATGTTGCCTGAGGTCTGGTCAGATTCAGCGGACACCAACTGAATATCCACTAGATGTATATCCTGGTTAGGCTGACATCTCAATCAATATTGCCTGAAGGTCTGGATGGATTAGGCGAACACTGAATGAATAGTCATTTGGTGTCGATTTAGGTTAGGCTGACATCCCAACAAATATTGCCTGAGCATCTGGTCAGATTAGGCGGACACTGAATGAATATTCACTGGGTGTAGATATTGGTTAGGCTGACATCCCAACCAATATTGGCTGATGGTCTGGTCAGATTAGGCGGACACTGACTGAATATTCACTGGGTATAGATATAAGTTAGGCTGACATCCCGACCAGTATTGGCTGATGGTCTAGTCAGGTTAGGCGGTCGCTGATAAAATATTCACACAGTGTGGTTATAGGGTAGGCTGACATCCCAACAAATATTGGCTGAAGGTCTGGTCAAATTTGGTGAACACTGACTGAATATTCACTGTGTGTAGCTTCCAGTTAGGCTGATATTGCAACCAATATTAACTGATGGTCTGATCGGATTAGGTGGACACTGACTGAATATTCACTGGGTATAGATATATGTTAGGCTGACATCCCAACCAATATTGGCTGAGGGTCTGGTTGGATTATGCGGACACTGACTCAATATTCACTGTGTGTAGAAACCAGTTAGGCTGACATCCCAACCAATATTAACTGATGGTCTTGTCAGATTAGGTGGACACTGACTGAATATTCATTGTGTATGGATACTAGTTAGGCTGACATCTCAACCAATATTAACTGATGGTCTGGTCAGGCTAGGCAGACACTGGTTGAATATTCACTGAGCATAGTTATAAGTTAGGCTGACAGCCCAACCAATATTGGCTGAATGTCTGGGCAGATTATGGGGACACTGACTCAATATTCACTGTGTGTAGATATCAGTTAGGCTGACAGCCCAACCAATATTTGCTGAAGGTCAGGTTGGGTTATGCAGACACTGACTGAATATTCACTATGTGTAGATATAGGGTAGGCTGACATCCCAACCAATATTGGTTGAAGGTCTTGTCAGATTATGCAGACACTGACTCAGTATTTACTGTGTGTAGATATCAGTTAAGCTGACATCCGAACCAAGATTTGCTAAAGGTCTTGTTGGATTAGGTGGACACTGATTGAATATTCACTGGCTGTAGATCTAGGGTAGGCTCACATCCCAACCAATATTGGCTGAAGGTCTGGTCAAGGTTAGGTGGACACTGACTGAATATTTACTGGATGTAGATATTTATTAAGGTGACATCCCAACCAATATTGACTGATGGTCTGCTCAGATTAGGCAAACAGTCACTAAATGTCCACAGGGTGTAGATATAGGGTATGCTGACATCCAAACCAATATTTCTTGACAGTTTGGTTGGCTCAGCACTTATCATATATGCTGTTAGTGTGGTCAGCTCTGGTGGACACATACCAGATATTCAAGCATAGAATGAATTAGTCCGCCTGATGAGCCAACCAATATTCCATGTCCATTTGATTAGCTTAGGAAAACATATGTTAAATATTTAGTGACTGTTAATACTAGTCCACCTGACAGCTGAGCCAATATTCTGCATACATGTGGTTAGATTAGGCAGACACATACTAAATATTCAATGCGCATATGCAGTTTCCTGCCTGACTGACAAATCAACATTCCATGTTATTTTAGTCAGATCCAGCAGACACATGCCAGATACCACATATTACCCATTATCGGACATGATCCACAAATCCACAAACAAGTTGTTATGTATCAGATTTCTTGCAGTGTTTCTAAATGCAATAAATAAAGCTTATTCCGACTACATGCTACCCTGAATCTGATGTATATTGTCTTGTATGTGATTGTGCATGAGGAGTTTATGGCAATAATTGCAAATTGTTGATTTCCAACTCCGGCTCATCATGGGTCTAGGCATTTGATTCCCACAGATCACTATCCACAATTTCATGCAGTGAAGCCAAGTCCATTGAGTCCCTTCGAGTTCTTAATGTATTTTGTACAAAATGTGCTAATTTGTCATCGCTACAAGATTTAATGAAAGAAATATACTTCTTTCACCCCTGCTGCTGTTGCCGCTGCTGCTGCTGCCGCCACTGCCACCACTGCCATCGCTGTATTGGTGCAGCTGCTGCCCCTGCCATTCCATTGCTGCAGCTGCTATTGCTGTCATTGTTGTGCATGCGCTCGTGTCGCCGTGTGCCAAGGTCCACCATTATTGATTATATAGTTTAGTTAGCCATTGTATTGACGTGTGTATGTCTAATGAATGCACGCGCGAGTTCGAGGAAATAGCACATGATGGGTCCGATCTGGGGCACATGCTGGCACAATTGCCTGAGCTAGTCTGTCGAGAACTGAGAGGGAAATGTTTCCATGCTGTATTTGCAAGTAGCAATAGTGTATCTAAAAGAAAAAAAGAAAAAACATGTCCGCGTTCGCTTTGAAATATACATGACACATGATCCATCACTCCATCGAATCATGCAACTCCTGTACCCTCCTTGCAAGGGCAGTAAGATCCTGTGCAAAAAGTTTGAGCAATTCTTTTGTGTCCTTCTTCTGATCTGTCTTAGCAACGCGTGTGGACCTGCATGTCGGCTTTGGGGGGGTGGTGATGATCACACCATCAAATCAGACACTTGATGACGTGCTTGCAATGGTTCATGCACACTTTCCGAGAGACTGGGTGGAAGTGCTGCCCTCATCGTCCGCTTTGTCAGTGGTCAGGGCTGGGGTATCGATGGATGGGCACACCTTGCACTTGCGGGGTGCAGGAGGAGCCGGGGACTTCAGTTCCTCCTTCACCACCACCTCGTGAGCATGAGGGTGACCTATGATGAATGTGTCAGATTATAAATAGAGGGAAATGATTTACTCACCATTGCTGCAGCTTTTCTTTTGCTTGAAGCACAGGTCGCATGCATGGTTGACAGGGCCAATGCATTTCACACCCTTCTGAGTGCAGAGGGTGCAAGGCTATCAAAGAAATGGTGTTAGAGAGATGCCTCAATAGAATAATCTACACTTACAGTTGGATGTGTGACCTGAGGAAGGCTTGTACATGCTTCTAGAACCATCTGCCCCCTTGTACGCTTTTTGGTGGTCCCCTAGAAACAAACATGAGGCGGACATGATTAGAGAGTGGATAGATGACTCACTGCCTGTTGTTCCAGCATGGACTTGCTGCCATCATTGTCATTGTTATTGTCCTCATCATTCTCATCGTCATTGTCATCAAAAGTCTCACCAGCAGCCTTCTGGGAGTCCAGGATGGCCTTCTTCAACGTGAGCTCACAGACTGTGTCCTCGATTGCATCCAACTCGTGCTGGTGCTTCTGTCGCTTGAGATCTTGCTCCTCAAGGTGGAGACAGGTCTCTTCCTCACGCTGTTGCTTGGTGGCAGCACCCGCTGCCTTCTGTTTCATGAGCTTCCTTTCGACATCGGTAACCGCCGCCGCACACAGGTCATTGAGTGTGCGGAGGGTTTCTGGGTGCTCTGGCTGAGAATTGAGAGCACGGGCAAGTTTCCCCTATCGATGAAATTCAGTTAGTCATAAGTAGAGGAGCTAAATGGTAAATGGACACACAAAGTGTCCATCCATCTCCTTTCCCCACTCTGTGACCTCCATTTCGTCTAAGCAGCCATCGGACAACACCACCAGTTTATTCTGGTAGTGTGTGAAGATGTCTTGGCAGAAATCAAGATGTGCTGCTTTCAAATGATCGGCAAATTGTGCTGGTGCCTCTATCAGATTGGGGAAAGACATGATGATGAAGGGGAAAAGCGGTGAACTGGACACATGGTAATGGCATTTCACCTCACCTCAGTTCCATTCTGATTCCCATGCTGTGGCTGATCCACACGTGTGCGTAACTGCTAGAATATGTCCTTTACATAATTAGTATGCCCATTCCGATGGATGTGGAGCGGGTTAGATAATTCTCAACCCTATGTACTGTAGCTTGGATGCCTGTGTAACCAGATACATGACAAACAGCTTTTGAAAATTTGTGGATTATAATGAATAATATATACAAATGTGGATAAGTGACAATCAAGTGTGCAACTGCATGGATGTGTCTGAAATCCGATTCTGTAGCTAGACTATATACTGTCCAATAAGTGTTCTGATGGTGGCGGTGGCACAAGTCAGAATCAAATCCTACTACGCTTCTTTGCTGGGCCTGCTGCTCCTTCACTTGGGATGCCACTGCATTTTGCCCTTTGCCTATGAAAATCTGTGTTAATTCCACAAATGAAGAAATAAATTTGACTTACAGGTCTGGATGCTCCAGAATGGCGTTAAAAATACGTTCTACATGTTTAACATTTGCTTTCCAAGCGGATCCAGTGCCTGACCGTTTTGCCTGCCAATGGAGGCATAGTAAAAGTCCGATAGTACCTGTCTTTCCCAGGCAGCACCATTCTTGGGTCATCACTGTGCCCCCAGCCTTAAACACTGACGGTGGCAGGTTAGTGAGGTAGCCTGTGAGCACTCGTCCGAACAAGGGAGATGGAGCATTAGCATTGGTCTTCATTATCTTCGCTGTCACCCACTCCTTCCATTCCTTGGGAATGGATGAAGCCTGGATCTCATCAAGTGTAAGATCTGTCCGACCAGACTTGGATGCACATGCTTCAGTACGAAGCCACAGAGCAGCAAGGGCTTGCCACTCTGATCCTAAGGTGACCCAATCTGCACCTGCAAGCCCAACCTCTTCACAGAAAGGCTGCAGAGCAGGTGGGATGTTGGGAAGTCCATGGTGACTTGAGAGGCAATATTTAGATGTGCAATCTACGGAATAGCACACACATACATACCGCTTGTGTGATGTGGAATCGAAAGGCACCCTGGCCTTTGGATCTGGTAATGTCTGTCCGATATCCTTCACCCCAATGAAATCATTGTCAATCAGGGTAATCATGTTTCTACTCACAGCATCAGAGGTTCCATCCATTGAAGAGTGCTTTTCTGGTGGTTGCAGGTGTGGATGGCTCACCTTGATGTCCTTAATCCTGAGTAAACAGTTAGAGATGATTGTTCGATGATAGAAAATCACAATGAGCCATACACATGGGCATAGCCAGAGATAAGGTCCTCAATGTTACAACTTAGCTTCTCATATTCTGAAAATGAATATGGACTGTTTAGAATGTGGTCCAGAACTTGAGTGTACTGGTCAGGGAACTGCGCCACCCAGAGACCTCTGAATGCGAGTCCGAAGCTTAGGATGACCAGCTCTACTTGCTCATATGATGCAAGTAGGTTTCCATCTGCTGTGATTGGGTCCGTCGAGGTCCAGTGACTGGAGGCAGAAAGGGATAATGATGACATGGTGTCTTAAAATTCATTGGACAAGTATCTGCCCTTAGATGCCCAGGATGCCCATGGTGGTGATGATCCATCCAAAAGGTCTCCATCCTTGCAAAGAGATCAACTACTGAAACTCTACGTAGCATAACACTCACCTCTGCAGCACAAAGCAAGACTATCAATCTCTGATAGTTGAGGTCATCAGAAAGAGATGTAAGAAATTCAAGGTGGGATTTGCAGGTGAGTGCTGCACTGGAGGGTGTCAGGGGAAAGAGAGGGCCATTATTTGCCACACTTGGAGTGCTAGTTGGGGAAGTGCCACCAGCACTGGGGGCAGAGTCGTGGGCAGGATCATTAGGAGGGTTGCCTACATTCTGGTTACCATCCATCTCTCTGTCTGCCTTGTCCGCAGTGTCCAACCCATCGGGTTCAATATATCGTGCCTTCCCCTTGCATTTGCACTGTGTTGATGTAAATGCTGGAATAGATGCACGTGTGGTGGGTGACTTGTCGGAGTTGTCCTTAAGCACCAATGGACGCTTACCCCAGTTCTGTAATTGAAGCCAGTACCTGAGCCAGTCATTGACGCCGTCGGACTTCATGTGTGAGGGCTCCTAAAGGGGGTGGTCTGTATAAGCTCGTGACAACTTGGACAGATGGTGATGCGGGTTTTCAGTGATGTCAGTCCATGGAATGCGTCCATTCAGGTTGTAGAATTCTGTTGTGCTATGTTCAGAAAATGTATCATAGACTGTGAATACTACATACTTCTTGCAGCAGCCATGAACTGTCTCAAGACAGCTTTCTGACGATGAAGTCAGAGTTCAAGAACATTGTCAGGTAGCTGGGGATAGCCATCATCATCGAACTCCAGTGGCTCGTGGCTGTCTGCTTCTTCAGCAGCCTCTGATGAAAGGAGTGTGTTAGCAAAGATGGGGCCACCAATTAAACGCACACCTATGTTAAATTCTTTCCACATATCAGCGATGTTGTTTTTTCCCTTATGATACTCCAGCCGAGATTCGAAGAAGTTCAAACCTTCTGTTTCATATCTACGTAGTGGTTAACATTGACACATAACCAACTTATAAGACATTCATACCGTCCATATGTCTGGTCTCCATCTTCTGTCAGAAATGCAATGAATGCGATGAAGACAGCACCAGTCCGATCCTTCATATTCTTAAAGAACCGTGCAACTTCTGTCGGAATCATCTTTGAGAGTCTACATGGGAAATGTTAATATGTTATGGCCAAGTGTCTAAATCACTTACTTCAGTTGGACATGTTCCGGGAGTGGCTTGGTGTTCCACTCTACTGCAAGGTTCGTGCATTTTTTCTTTTGCTGATCAGTGAGGGACCCAAATATGTTGGACAGCACTGCATGATACTTTCCAATATCTTTTTCCCCATTTTCAGAAAGCCTCTTTTGCTCATCGGAAATCTGCTCTGAAAATACATGGCTACACACGGACTTGGCAGTCCATGTCTGATATGAAGTTGGGTGGCCACATCTATTGGACTTGCCTGGCCTCTCCCCATTGGCATGATCCGCCACACAGTTGCCAAACCATACTCGGACACACTGTATAGATTCATCATTATCAGCATAAAAGTGGAAGAAAACAGCTGCAAGTACTACTTACCTTCTCCAGGTCATCTGGTAAAGGCTCATGAGTCCGCTCGGAAATGTCAGTAATGTCTTCCGCAACTTTTTTGATGAGCTTTGACTGTGTTTTGTCAGGTCCATGGTCACTGCTTTCCAGGTAGGCGTCACAGGAGTCAAGAAGTATTTTCTTAAAGGGCCCTTGAGCCCAGCGATTGTATGGGGCCATGGTGATCTGATGAGGGCAAGTAGAAATCAACAAAGTTCTGAATTCTGACAAGTCAAACTGTTACCCACGGATTGAATCACCACTTTGGCCATGTAATAAAGTGTATGCATATGCATGAATCATTTGTATTCACAATCAAGTGTTACTACTCTACACAGTTACATTATAGGATATGTGATCATGCATGTGTATCTAGTAGGCAATATTATCAACGGAATGAAACTCCAGTAACAAGCTATCAGGAGAGTGGAAGTCCGATACTAAGTGGAATGGATGCGAATGGAGCGGACAAGCAAAAGATATTGGCGGTGCGGAGCGTGGTAGGGTGCACCGGATACATACTGGATGCACGCAGGAAACACAGGGACTTACTCAGAAGGAACACTATGTACATTGATAGTATAAATATACAAACAT
>QLOS01003864.1:0-14131 GCA_003313725.1 Russula sp. MG48 | reverse complement strand
TCTTTGCCTTTGTTATTGTAGCACTAGCCCTAGGTTTAGTATTTTACTACCTACCCTAACCCCAGCCCTAAACCCCAACCCCAACCTAAATCAAAGGGGGCAAAGGACAAGAAAGAATAACTGAGACATACCAAAGAAAGTCCCATAGGGACAATCCCACAGAGACAAGTCCCATAGGGACAGACACAGCAGTAAAAGAGAAAAGTATCATGGGAGAGAAGAGGAAAGAGGGGATAATGCCCCCCCTTCAAAGTGCCCAGTATATATAGTCCACCATTTCAAATTTAAACAATTAAAACTCAATTTTCACCCCAATAAATCTGCCCCAACAGATCTCTATCTATAGATAGAACAGCCCCTGTTTCAGATCACATATTAAACAGGGTCCAATTTCACATCAGTGCTAAAATAGCACAAACCTTACTTCCCCTGTTGAACACTAAACTAGTGTGGTGCTAAAATACCACAAACTTTACTTCCCCTGTTTCACACTAAACTAGTGTGGTGCTAAAATAGCACAAACTCTATTTCCCCTGTTTCAGATCACCAGATCTCATTATTAATCACATTACAAATCACCCTCCCAAGTCATATATAAACCCTCCCTTCATGCGCCAAACTGGATAACAGAACCAAGTGTCTCTTTCCTCTACCACTCCACTCCACTCTATCTCCTTGCTAGGGACTGAAGAAGCACAGCAGTGCAGAAAACCAGCTAGCCACTATTTTTCCCTCTATAGGGTGAGTGTCCTAGTTAGCATTCTTTTTGTACTTCTTTCTCCTTTTTTTGTCCCTTTTATCCTTCTATCCCCCCTTTATTAGGGGGCCTTTTCACTTTGCCTCTATCATTGTAGCACTAGCCTAGAGTAGTTTTTTCTATTCTACCCACCCTACCTAAATAAGTGGGGTAAAAAGATATAGGATAAAGAAGACTTTCCAGAAAACAAGTTGAATAGAGATAAGTTTCAAAGGGGCAATCCCATAGGGACAGTGTTATAATCTCTGGTACACTTGCTACAGCCTGGACTATCTATTTTTACTTGCAGACCACTTGACTCATACATTACCATGACTAATGGACTGATGCAGCATAGCCTGTGACCAGGCCATGTGTTAGGCTCACTGGGGCCTTGGGCCTGATGAGGCTTCATTGATTCTATGTCTTACTCAACTCCGATGGTGACTCAGAGTCTTGAGGGCAATGAGATAAAAGATTGTTCACACTATTACAAGATAAGTGAGAACAGCGACAAGAAGTAGAACAATTTTGAAGTGGGACAGCTCAATCTTGAAGGAGATAAGATAAGATCATTGTCTTGCACACAAGTACAACCAGACTCAAGCTTGAGGTGTCTTACAGTGCCCGTCACCAGTTCACGACTTGCCTCTTTGGTGTAAAGTGGCTGAAAACTTCCACCTGTAACTACAATTTTTCATCACACTTTTCAGGCCCAAAAACACTTGGAATGGATAAGTATATGTTCTAAGAACCCCACTTGTGCTTTGCTAAGGAATTGGAGGAGGTTGAAATTCTAACACCTCCCGAAAAGTGAAACAGCTTAGTAAGCATCTATATATGGTAACTCCTGCTATATTGGGAAGCACCCCACCCCACCCTCATCCGCTCATTCCTTGATTAACTGTGAATATCCATCATGATCCTCTTATCTACTTATCTATGTGACTTGTATTTCTTTACAGCATATGCAGCTTGTCTCACATTCAGTCCAATCCTGCCAGATTAGTACTAGCGATAGCAATGGCAGAAATATTGACAGATGTTTGCAGTTGAGACATGATCAAGACATTCAGGAACAAGTTCCTTTGACTGTTGAAAGGTCCCATCTATCAATTCACAAAACCCTAATGGTAGATTAATGTAACAAGTATGATGGTGGTCCCAAGCGTATCATTGTGAGGTGCCAAGTCATCACTGTATGTTGGATCAGCAGCTAGTTCACGAGCTTCCTTGATGCCAAGAATGCCCCATTTGGTATTTTCTTGGCATTGGGCAGCTTGACTCCTTCTATTCCCTGGTGGCATTGCTAGAAGATTGACAAGCTTAGTTATGTGTGGCCTCAAAATGGCTCAAATCTCTAGCAGTAACAAATTTTTATTTGTTTGGCCATCAGGAAAAGTGAAACAGTGTGGGAACAAATTTCCTAAAGCGGTTCTGATGATGTTCTCAACGTGAATCACATTCTTTTAGCTAGTTTCTTCCCACAGAAATATTTTCAAGAATTCTACTATTTTATTTTGGCTCCAAACCCAGGTGCTGGTGATGTTACGCTCCTGCTTCACTGTATGCTCTATTTTCTTTTTATTTTACTACCTGCCTCCCTCTCGCGCTATGCCTATGGACTGCTGGGCCCCTACGGCCCATGACTCTGCTTGCACCTTCCTATCTCGCTCCATGTACTTACCACCCGGCCTGACGGGCCGTTGGGACCGGCGCGCAGCCACTAGTGCTACATTTGCACGCCTCTGCGCATGCGCTGCCTTGGCACCTAGTGACTCATGTACTACAATGACTCCTGCTGCCTCACTGTGACTCTGTACTAGTAGCAGTGTCCCAGGGACACCATGACTCGTCCTGACTCCCTATGAGTTATTCCTGCATGTACTTATATCGCGTTGTATGCCTAGGACAGACCCTAAGTCTGTTCTCTTGTAATCTCAGCTTGTGAACGGCCTCCTCCCTTCACTTGTGAACCCCAGATCCTCTGGCCGATTGCCAGACTTCGTGCACCCCTTTGCAGAGCGCTAGCATATGCTCAAAGGCAAGGGAAAGCTCAGTATCAGACATCACAAGAGTACGCCTGCACACGAGAGGTATACAGACCTCCTACCATCGAGGCCTCAGTCACCAACGTCGCCGACGCCCCCTCCTTCGCCTGTGGAGGTACGCTCACTCGGTGGGCGTGACAGGTGAGGTGGTGATGGGCACTGTAGATTGGACTCAGAGGAGAACATAAAGACAGAAGCAAGTATATTTGAGACTTATCAGCAAGATAAGTCCCAATGGTGAGGCAGTACAGTAGGGTGACAAAAATTTTGCAACAGTCACAATGTCACATGCTGAGACTTCACACAAAATAATTTATAACATGAGATCTAATGCATTAGAGGTAATTTCAATGCTTTGTAGACCTTCCCTTAGCCCAATAGACTGCCTCAGTCCTTTGAGGCATGCTGGCAACTAGCCATTAATGAGATCTACCTTAATCTTCTTCCACTCCTCCTGCAGGAGATTCCACAACTGATCTAGGTTTCTTGGATGATTAGGCCTAGTCATCAGAAAAACCCCCCCTGTCTAATTAGAACTAATTTGCTTTAATTTGCGAAATTTTTGCTAATTTGGACAATTTGTCTAAATACCACTGTCCCCCTTTCAGTTTATCTCTAATTTGTCCATATTTTCAGAAATATGATATAGTTTCTAAAATTCAACATATGGTCTCTAAATATGACACATATTTCCTAAATATGACCTATATTTTCCTAAATATGACTTATATGGAGTGCATTTCCCTAAATTTGAGAGCAATTTCTAGTCATTTTTTGAACTTCAGCATGTAGCTCCACCTTCCATCCCTTGTATCTCTCAAGTATATTTAACAGGAATAAAACATGTGATTTATATTGTCCTAAGCAGAATGCGTAGATAAGAAACATGTCCACAATATCAATCAAATGCAAATGATTAGGCTTCATCCATCTCATCAAGCCACAGCATTGTAAGTGCCAAGCTTGAAGCAGTGGTTGGCTGGGCATGAGATTTGCTGGAAATACAATTGAGTACTAAAACCTGGGCTCCATAATACAGTATACACACATTACCACATTGTAAAGTGCAGCCATCACACAATGGCTTTGGTTTGGATGTTTCTCCCGAAGTTCTTTAAGTGTATTGATATGGCCTTGATAGACATCCTTGAAGGCAGCTTGTGTGAATGACAGGTTCACGTGCTGACCATTCTTCCATTCACATAATGCACAATATACCTAAAAAAAAAGGGCTTAAATATTAGTGCTAAATGTCTACAGAAGACATGACAAACCGCTGTGGCCCCAAGCACAACCATGGCATTGGGGAGTTCAGGTTTAGGACGAGTTTCATGAGTTGAAGTGAAGAAGTCTGGGTGCATATTACCGAAGGATGAAGACTTCTGAAAGTGTTGAACCGGCAACATATGAGGGCTGGATTCAGTATAGAATCTAGACCGGCCCGGATCACTCCGGACCTAATCCGGAAGTATGACAAATACCATTATGTGAAACTACATTAGGAAGTATGCACGTCACATTAGGTCACATCACACATGCCCACATGTATAAGTAGACCCCCATTTCTTGTCTAAAAAACAAGTGGTCTTTCGCCCACTACTACCATAGTACAAGTAAGAGTCTGATTACTAAGTCTCCACTGAGTATACCTGTCAGCTGCGCACTACCTGCTGCGCTACAGGTTATGGGCCCTGGTAGCCCTTATTGCGCCTTTGCTAGGTCGCATTTGGATTGAGTGGCTGCAATATTTTGCAGACCCATTGTAGTGTTAGGGAATTCCCTGCACTCCTTGATCCTACTGCGCCATAAGCATAAGAGCTGCATGTGTACCATGTGAGCACGCGCTCTGCTGCATTATTGCGCAAGCGCTGTGAGCTGCAATAGTGCTGCATATTTGCGCACTGTAAGCGCTAAGGTACATACTGGCCTAATATAGGCTGTGCATCTTTGCGCACCACATATATTTAGCCTTTAAGGTATACTACCAGTGGAAAAACGAGCTTTGCCCCGAATGTGCCATGTAATATGATTGCGCACGTAAGGCAGAGGGCCTAGACTTGAAGGCTTTATTTTTCTGGTCGTCGCGCTTTGAAAAATAAGTGCTGATTAAAGTGTGTGTTTCACTAGACTGCAACAAATTTTGCAAATATGTCTAACGCCCTCACACAACTCGTACCCCTTTTGGATGGCACCAACTATCAACTTTGGGCCAAGCAGATGAGCGCATACCTCAAGTCGCTTGACTTGTGGGAAATCACTTCTGGCGTGGAAGCTTATCCCGCCATTGCTGATCCTGCTGCTATTACACCTGCAGAACAAGTCCTTATTAGAGCATATGATAAGGAGTCTAACCGTGCAATGGGCAATATTGTCCTGCGCGTGACCCCTACCATACAAGACAAATTAGCCACCCAGAATGCTCGTGAATCCTGGGAGACACTAAGGACAGATTATGGCACAGTAACCGCCTCTAATCTGTTCCATGACTTTAAGAAGGCTATGACCTTCAAGCTTGATCCCTCCAAGTCGCCTATGCCCCAATTTGAATATTTGGAGGCAATATACACGCGCATGGGAAATGAGCGCATTCATGTGCCTGGATTTATCCAAGCCATGATGGTCATGACTGCGCTACCCACTCAATGGGAGACGCAGATCGTCCCCACTGTCATAAGCACTGGGCGCATTGTCGCTCTGAGTTTAAACACTGTAAAAACACATGTCTTGACGCATTGGCAAGCAGACCAAACCAGAAAGACTGGAAAGGGACAGTTTGATAACAAACAGTCAGCCAACAAGCTTAGCGCAATTAAGTGCAAGCGTGATGGCGATCCTTCCTATCAAACTCAAAAAGATAGGAAAGGAAAGGGAAGAGCGCCGCAAGGCAATCAACCCTATCAGTCCCAACGCCAATCTCCTGGCTATGGATCTAAGCCAAAGCAGTGTGGAAAGCGTGGAGCCGGCGGAAAGAAGAAGCACGAAGGTGATCATGATCACGTACACTTCGCTTCGCAAGCTTCTGTGCCTGCCCCTTGCACACATGTCATTGCTTCTATTGGCATGCATGGAATTACCAAGCGCACAGCCACTGAGGCACAAATGCCTCATGTCGCAAACCCACAGCCGCCTGCCTCCTTTAATGAGGCAATGCAGCTTGCAGATGAAATAGGTGCCACTAAGACACCTCGCGTCGTCAAAACCCTTGAGCAGCGCATCACCATGCTGCAGCACAAGCAAGGTGGTTATATGACCACTAGACCCCGCCACGCTGGACCCAGCAATGGATCCTACATCTTTACGGTTAGCAACGAAGAAAGCAGCGATGATGAAGGTGTGCAGCTAGCCTCTGACTATGAAAGCAGTGTTGCTACTACCCTTCCAGTAGAGCAAGTGTCTCGCGTCGCCACACCTAATCGTGAGCCAACCCCTGACTTCACACAGGCATATGTGGACCCAACTCCCAACCGTCCACTCCCGCGTGTAGCCAGTGACACTGTCAGCCTTGCCGCTGACATCTCTAAGGAAGATTGGGACCTTTCTAAGCAGATGGATGCAGAAATGCTGGGCTGTGCCCAGACATACAACCTTTTTGGCAACTATGGCTCTGACGGGCAAGTCTTGCCTTACACTCAAAAGCATATTACTAATCCATTGCCCGCAGAATGCGCATGGATGACTGAAGTGGACTGCAGTAGTATTGTAAAATATATGCACTCCTGTCCTTCTGTAAATTGCTCTGAATGTAAAAATCGTATTATGCGCACTCTTGCAAACCCAATGTGGTTACTTGATAGCGGAGCTTCCTCTCATTTTACCTTTGCAATGAGCGACTTTATTGATTATCACCCAGTGGACGTGAAATCAAAAGTCATAACTGCCTCTAAACCCATCTTTATTGAAGGGAAAGGCACTGTATTGCTGAGACATCGCATTACACATAAGGGAAAGACGCGGCTGCATACCACGTGCCTGTTTCCTGTGTTTTATATACCACAGTTAACTACACGTCTTCTGTCCCTTGGAGCTTTCTTACAGCAAGGTCTTAGCGTTTATGGGAACGCTAAGAAGATATCTCTACAAGTAGCTGGTGCTTCACCATTGCTACAATGTATCACGCTTAAACCACACGATACAATTTATTGGCTTGCAGCACAATTGCCTGACACTAAAAGCATACACACAGTTTACACTGTGGACTATGAGTTAATGCATAGACGCTTCGGTCACCCTTCTAAGGATGTACTACATCATGCTTCTCATCGCACTAAGGGATTCCCCAAAGGAATTGTCTTCACAGACAAACTACCCATTTGTCGCGGATGTGCACAAGGGAAAATGCCTTCTAAGTCATTCCCACCATCTGAAACGCGTGCATCTAAAGCATTTGAGAAGGTTCATTCCGATCTCAAAAGCTTTCCTGTGGATTCTTACCACAAATATAAATATTTCATCAGTTTTGTGGACGATTACATGTCTTACGCCTGAATTGTTTTGTTGCGCACAAAGGCTTTGGCTATTAGCACACTCAAACAATTTCTTGCTATGGTTAAAAACCAATACAGCACCACAATCAAACAGTGGATGTCTGATGCAGGAGGTGAATACAAATCTAATGAGTTTATACGCACACTAAAAGACAATGGAATAAAAGTCATGCAAAGTGTACCACACAACCCCCAGCAGAATGGTCGCGCAGAGCGATTCAATTGCACTTGCATGGACAAAGCTCAGGCTATGTGACTTGAAGCGTGCATACCTGATTCCTGGTGGGAATTTGCCGTTGAACAAGCTGTTCACTGCTACAATAGGACTCCTGTGCAACGCCTTAAATGGTGCACACCATATGAAGCATTGAACAGAACGGCACCAGACATTTCACATTTGTGAGTCTTTGGTTGTGCTGCATACGTGCACCTTCCAGAAGACATGCGCCCTAATAAACTAGCTCCCAAGTCTGAGCTAATGGTTTACCTAGGTGCGGTAGAAGGCATTAAAGGCTACCGCTTTATGCGCATCGCAAATAATCATCTTTACACAGCTGCGACAGCGCTGTTTGATGAAAGTCTGTTTCCCAAGTGCAAAACTGCTAAGACGCGTCCTACCACGCGCTTGCAAAAGCCAATATCTAAACAACCACCAGTTGAACCACCTGTTGGTGATGATGATGAGATGCCTTACAAGCCTAAGCCTCATCAACCTCTGTTACCACCCCCTGCGTCTAGTTCTTCTGAAGAGGAAAGTGAAGATGATGATGGATCGAACAAAGATGACAGTGATGCACCTGACGATGATGATGCAGATGAAGATGATGCAGCGAGATCGCGCACACCTTCACAGCACACACCCTCACCATGCACACCACCTCCTCGCACACCCTCTCTTCCTCTTGCACCTCCTTCTCCAGATAGGGAGTCACCTCCTCCCAGACCTGAGCGATCCCCATTGCGATCACATGTGCCTTTACCAGCACCTTTACCGCGGAGATCTGAAAGACTCAGGCGCATACCCACACGCCCTGATAATGTCTACAGGGATAGGCCCCCTACAACAATTATTCGAGACATTGAGAGGACACCAAATTGGAGGCGGACATTGGAATTTGAACAGGGTAGCTCCCGTCGAATTCCTGGAGGCATTCCTTTTCCCTCTAGGGAAGGAACACCCGCTCCAACTGAGGGTACACCTGCGGGCTCACACCGCGGTACACCTCCCGAAAGCCCTAGTCCATCTCATTCAGAAGGCCATGTGGAAGATTTATTATACACCCTAGCGCAGGAAGGGGGAGTAGAGTTTCTGGATCACATGCTCGCCAAAGCTGTACCACCAGATCCAGTATCACCAGATATCTCTAAGATAAGAGAATGGTCCTATAAGGACATACAGCGCATGCCTAAGGCGCAACAACAGGATTGGAAGACAGCTTGCAAGCAGGAGTTAGACTCACTCCGTGCACGAGACGTCTATGATCTAGTGGATCCTCCGCCAGGGAGGAAAATCATTAAAAACAGATGGGTCTTTGACCTTAAATCTGATGGTCGCAAAAAGGCTCGCCTTGTCACTAAAGGCTTCTCACAGAAAGAAGGCATTGATTATACAGACATCTTCTCGCCTGTAGTCAGGTTTGAGACAGTACGCCTCATGCTCGCGCTAGCAGCGCTTGAGAACTGGCACATGGAGAGCGTTGATGTCAAAACTGCCTTTCTATATGGAGAACTAGACAAAGAGCTCTATATGGAGCAGCCTGAAGGCTTCGTGACTAAAGGCCAAGAGCATAAAGTATTGCGATTGAAGCACGCCATATATGGTCTTAAGCAAGCAGCTCTGCAATGGTGGAGAGCGCTAGACAAGTCCATGGCGAAGCTAGGATTCAAACGCCTTGAATCAGATGCTGGTATCTTTGTCTTAATGACAAATGGAGAACCAACAGTCATTGTAATCGTCTATGTGGACGATGCAATCTTTATGGGACATGACATCTCCCAAGTATTGGAAGCCAAATCCCGCTTCATGAAAGTATGGGAATGCCGCGACCTTGGTATAACTAAGGAGTTCCTGCGCATGCGCATCATAAAGAGTGAAGGAAGAGTAACTGTTGATCAGACTTCCTATCTCACAAAAGTGCTGCAACGCTTTGGTATGCAGAATGCATGCAGTGCACCTACTCCATTACCAATGGGCTATGTACCCGCTCCTAATAGCAAACCAGTGGATGAAAAGATACGCCACAAGTTTCAGCAAGTGATAGGATCGCTCCTATACATTATGTTGGGCACACGCCCAGATATTGCATATGCAGTCACTAAGCTATCACAGTTTGCCGCAAACCCCACACAAGTGCATCTAGACAAAGCGCTATATATTTGCCGCTACTTAGTTGGTACTCCTGACTGTTGAACCGGAAACGGTAACCGGCTATATGCCACGCCCAGTTGAGCAACAAATATCCCCTTAAGGGATATACAAAGACACCCTCTTTTCGTCTATTAGTTTACTGTCACATAGTGACCAGTCACTCCTGTCCTTCGTGTATATAAACCCCCAGGTAGCACGCTCCAATCCTTAGTACTCTGACTTCTACTTGTCGCTGTATAAGTGAGTCTCTTACTCCCTGGTTGTATGCGCACTACGTGCTGCTCGACAGGTTATGGGCCCTGGTTGCCCATGGCGCTCTTGCGAGCTGCCTCTGCTCATTGCGCCTTCAATGGCTGCATCTTGCGCCTCTATGGCTGCACACTGTTGCGCACAGCGTCAAGCTGTCCTGCTGCATTCATTTGCGCAGGTGAGTGGGCTTCATCATCATGACTGATGATGAGAACCTCTCAGCCGCACATGTGCATGCCTAGGCTGCATGAGGGATGCCCCTCCTGTTGATTGTTCGGTGGTAGACAACGCACACTGCAAAGTGCTGCTGATGTTTGTCAAAGACAGTCATCGGAGGTACCTTGCTGTGAGCCTCATCAACTACCGAACAAACAGCAGGTAGGAGAACGCTTATCTCGGCGTACTAATCTGTACACCGACGTGAGCATTCCCCGGACTTCCTAAAGACTCTTGTGCCTAGTGATTCTGTCGTTGTGACCGTCTCCAGAGTTCCTCTGGGACATTGTCACAACGTTCCATTGGCACTCTGGTGGCGCTCACAATAGCGCAATCACCAGACACTGTAGCAAGTAAGAGAATCGTTGTGAGAAAAGAAGAGCTCAAGCTCTTCGCTATTGATCCATGAAGTTGCGGAGCTTCCATGGTGATTCTCACTCGCTATGTAACCTCCCCAACTTCATGGCCAGTAGAGCAAAGCTTAAGCTCTGCCTTCCTTGTGGCGATCCCCTCATTACTACATTGTGGGGAACACATCGCAAGTGGTCACAATGGTCCGCAGTGTTTCCTTCCAGGAAAAACTGTATACCATCATGGCCAGTTGGACATGTGGTGCCCACATTGCAGTAATGAGTGATGAGTTCCTGATCGTACTCTTTGACGCCTTCAGGATCGCATCCACCAATGTGAGGTACTTACATTAGAGGTTGCGACTCTGAAGTCGGTGAAGAGTACGACCAGGAACTTTTTCTCTCATGCGCCCTCTAGGGCTGCATATCGCAACCAGTAAAAGAGTCTACATGCTCACTGTCGGCAACAGTGAAGCATTGAGCAGGACCTGGAACGAAAGCGCGATCTTTTCTTTGTTTGAGTTCTCACTCGCATAGACAATATGCTGATTACTCTTCCAGACGCCTTTCTAACAAACAATCTTCCTCCAGCAATGTCCTCTGCTCTCGTAGCTCTTGTCCCTGTCTTAGATGGCACTAACTATGCCAAGTGGGCTCGCAATATGGAGTCCTTTCTCAAGACACAGAATCTTTGGCGCGTTACTAACGGCCTTGATCCCTACCCGGTCGATCCTGCTCTTGCCCAGTTGGGGCCTGATGATCCAATCCCGGATACTCCTCAGCATGTCATCACCGCGCGTATAGAGTGGAACAAGATCAATGATCTTGCTCTTGGGAACATCACCCTTCGCCTCACTCCGTCCATTCAGGACGCTATTGGGCGAAAAAATGCTCCTGAAACCTGGGTCTTCCTCAAAGACCAGTATTCCCTTTCTTCCCCCGCCTACGCCTACCAGCAATTTCGCATTGCTTCCACCTTCCGCCTTGACCCAACTTGTCACCCTGCTCCGCAGATTGAATATCTGCAAGGGATTTATGAACGCTTGGCTACCATCAGCGTTCGAATCCCTCCAGTCATTCAGGCAATGATGCTGATCAACGCCCTCCCGACATCCTGGGAGAACGTGACCCCCCTCATCCTTGCCGGAGCCACTATTGAAAATATCAATGTCGATGGTATCAAGGTCTTCTGTCTATCACAGTGGGACTCCGCACAAGGGAAGAAACAACGGAGCAATGCTCCCACTCACGCACAACTCAACAAGCTCTCCGCGGTCAAACGCAGGAAAGGAGCTCCCTCATTCTCTCAGCAGCTCGACCCATCTCCCTCCTCATCATACAAAGGAAAAGGGAAAGCGCCGCAAGGCAGCAAGTCCCCTCGCAAGAAGTCCACCCGTGGCACTCGTGCAGGACGCAAGGGTAAGCAGCACGACCAGGTGCACTTTGCATCAGTCGCTGCGCTTCCCTCCCCTGCCTTTGCTACTGTCGCTGCGATCAGTCCCTCTGGGATTGAGACGCGCACAGTCGAAACCACCCAGCCCTTCGTCCAGAGGAACGAAGTGGCTAAGACTTTCTTTCCCTCTATGGCCAGCGCGATGACCCTCGCAGCTAATATTGGCCAGCCAGCCACACAGCGTGTCCTCAGGACACTGGAGCAGCGCATCACCCTACCTGCCAACCCGGAACCAGTCTCGCTTCAACAGCGAATTGGAGGCAGGATGACTGCTGGTCCCAGTCGCCTTACAACTGGACCATCTCAGGAAGAAATCCCATTCCCTGAGAGCGCTCCTACTCCTGAGGGTTCACTCTTTAGTGACCAGGAGAACTCCCCTCACTCCTCCATCGCATCCACACCATGCCATTCACCGGCACGCTCTCTCACTCCCCTTCGTGCAGTGAGTGAACCTACTCTGTCTTCCCGCTCTCTTGCTGAGATCTGGGAACAGATCTACCAGGATCGTGATAGGGAATATGCGGAACACCCTATGACTGAGTACCGCCATATCTCCCCCATCGACCTGGAGGATGCCGTCTCCCTTGGAGACGATGATGGGATGGACTGGGGACAGTTCCTCACCGGTGCTGCTGGCACCAATGACATCATACAGGATCAGCAGAATCCTGATACGATGATGGGAGAGTACGTCCCTCTATCCACTCTTGCATTAAACCATGCTTACAGCCCCTCAGCTTGTATCGCTTTGACTGAGGTGGATCGTACTGTACTTATTAAGTACAGTTGTACCTGTAATAGCATGAGTTGTCCCAAATGTAAGACTAAGACCGCTAATGAAAGCGGCTGGATACTGGACTCTGGAGCAAGTCTCCATTTTACTTATGCATTAAGTGACTTCATTGACTACAAAGAGATGACAGACTTTGCAGTTCGTACTGCAAATTCATCTATCTCAGTCAAAGGTAAAGGCGCAGTCTTGCTTGCGCACAAAGTCACTGTGCAAGGGACAGTAAAAGAGCGCGTTACACGCCTCTATCCAGTCTATTACATACCGCAGTTGACGGTAAGACTGTTGTCCCTAGGGCTCTTTCTCCAACAAGGTATGAGAGTATATGGGGATTCCGCCCATCTCTCATTATCCTTGAGGAAAGTTCGCTTTCCTGTCATACAATGTGTACCCAGGATGCCAGGAGATACGCTCTATTGGCTATTGGCTACCCCTGCCAACATCCACCACATAGAGACAGTCTACAAAGTAGACTACGATCTCATGCATCGACGCTTCGCACATCCTTCTAAGGATGTACTAAGCCATGCACCGCGCAACACCAAGGGTTTCCCCCCTATCACATATGACAAAGAGACACCCATATGTACTGGATGTGCACAAGGGAAAATGCCTTCTACGGCATTCCCGCCATCCAAAAAGCGTGCAAAGAAGCCCTTTGAGACTATTCACTCAGATCTCAAGAGCTTCCCTGTGGTTTCGTACCACAAATACAAGTACTTCATCAGTTTTGTAGACGATTACTCGTCCTACTCCTGGATAGTGCTATTGCGTACCAAAGGCTCTGCCATTGACGCACTTAAGCACTTCCTTGCCTTAGTCAAAAACCAGTTCTCCGCTACACCAAAGAACTGGATGTCTGATGCAGGGGGAGAATACAAATCTGATGCATTCTTGAACACGCTCAAACAACATGGGATTAATGTCCTACAATCTGTGCCACACACCCCTCAGCAAAATGGGCGTGCAGAACGCTTTATGCGCACAGTTATGGACAAGGCTGAGGCTATGCGCCATCAAGCCTGTCTCCCTGTCTCTTGGTGGGAATTTGCTGTGGAACATGCAGTTCATTGTTATAATCGGACCCCTATTAAACGCCTCAAATGGCGTACACCATATGAACTCATGCACCACATGCAACCAGACATATCTCATCTTCGAGTATTTGGTTGTGGAGCTTATGTGTATGTCCACCCAGACGTACGCACTAATAAGCTATCCCCCAAATCGGAGCTTATGACCTATATTGGTCAAGCTCATGGCATTAAAGGATATCGCTTTATGCGACTGCCTAATAATGTCATTTACATAGGGACTACCGCCCTATTTGATGAGAGTCTGTACCCTAAATGTCGCACAAAAGCACAACGAGGTACCACTCGTATAGATGAACCAGAATCAGCCCAAACTCCACTACAGCCCATTCCTGGTGAT
>QLOS01003853.1:198-11915 GCA_003313725.1 Russula sp. MG48 | reverse complement strand
AGGAGGCGGATGGATGTGCAAAAAACGGGCCGAGATGCGGAGACGAGGCTTTGGATGAAATCGTGTGGTTTGCCGATTGGGGGTGATGGGGGGCACGATAAACCGGGGGATGTTCAACCAGGATTCTTGCCAGGCAGCTATTGCCGTGCGGTGGGCGAGGTCTCGCAAATGGGCTATGGTTGGGCCAGAGGGAGGTACAGGGCAGGGGGGTTCAAGAAGGGGGCAGCAGCAGCGAGTGACTTGAGGCGGCAGGTAGGGTGGAAACTCTTCGACTCTGGGGCCCATACGATTTCTGAATGCCCTGTGTGAATGAAGAGGATGTCAGTTATGGTGTCACAGATAGATTGGATTGTCATGGCGGGTTGTGGTGAGAACGTAGGTAGAATGCGATGGGCTGTTGTGTAGATGAGTATCGCGGTAGCTGGTGCCTGGGAGGTTAGGTCCCGTGCGAGCTCCACGCCCAAGGCTAGGGCGACAAAAGCTACCTCTCTGATGGAGGCATTTGGGCTGAGGATCCGAGACCAGTGGTCTGCCTCGCGTCCTTGTCCACACAGGTGCTTGTGATTGCTGGGTCTGCTTGGGTTGCCATTTGGTTAGGACAAGATCCTCGGCAGTAGATGATGATGGTGGCATTGGCCTTTGCGCGGTCTTGGGCGATTTTTCCAGACCATCGCTTCCGCTCCTCCCTACAGCAGGGGTTGTGGGTGATCGTGAGGCGCTCGTGAGGGGTGGCTGGACGTTGATTATATGACCTCATCCTCTTTGTACTGTACTGTACATACAGTACATCATCCAAGTCCTCCAATTAGCAGCCTAGTCCGACAAAAGCTCGTCCAGGAGGGGAAAACAGCCTCAATTTCCATGTGTACAGGCACGACACCCTCTGGATTGGCAAGGAAAAGGTCCGCAACCAAAAACCGGGATCATCCTCGACTAAACGTGTTCAAATTCCAGGGTTATACAGCCACTTAAAAAGAGTGTTTTAAGTTGGTGCCCACAGATCCGGGAATAACGACCGACGCCACGGTGACACAGAAGCGCTGTACCACTATTAATGGTATCGGGATTAGTATAACATATGATTAATCAGAGCGACGAACGTACCGCGCATCCCACCCCTATCACACAGTTCACACTCCTTCACACCCTTCACGTGTTTGGTGTTTGGTATATTGCCACGGACTTTTCTCTACTCGGTTAAGTCCCGCCACCCATGATGTCTGAGGCGAAGTTTTTAACGCTTCACCAATTGAGGTTCTCAAAAAAAGAGTCATAAAGGGGGGGATCTCGTGACGAGGGATGGTGGAGACGTATCCATGCGGTTGGTCACCGCGCGCCCGGGGAAGGCAGCACCGCACCGTCGTGTGGTGGCCTTGACAGATAGATGTGAATAGATGTGATGGGGCCTCCCTGCGCCAAACACACTAATTGTGGCCCTTTTGTGAGTGGCGTTATGGTCACTTGATGCGTTGGCCGCGCTGAATTTCTGAATGAATGCCCATTATACTGTCTAGTAGAGTCCGCACAGGTGGAAATAAAGCTGATATACACTGGCAAGGGGGTTAATAAGAATCACATCGTCAGGGTGGAGTAGGGCACCGTCCTTTACAGAGAACTTGAGGATCTCATCGCTGGCCTTCAAGGAGGAAGGAAGAGACAGCTGGGGAGAAGCACGGAGGAAAGACCATATTCGGTGCTCGGCACCGTGACACTCCGAGTCGGAGGGCAAGCCTGAGCTAACTAGCCCTCCTCCTCGGGCCACTGCGCTTCGAGATTCCAAGCGCAACTGGCAATCACATTTGATATAACTTACGAAGCGACATTCCCTCAACGCACTGTATTAGTGCAATATCCGCTATTCACATGCCTGCACTACCCGATTGTTCCCTTGGCTGTTTGGTGGTACGGTTGGAGCTCGGAACTCAGGCCTTTCGCAAAAAATGGTTTTCATGTCGTGGCTGCCTCGAGATAAACTCATGGTCGGCCGGGTCTTAGCCACCGCTGTACATGCGACACCTGGGCGCGCACAAGGCACTCTTACTCAGACATGCCCCGCCTTCATCACCTTCTGTTAGTGTCCAGGGGAACATGACGTGAGTTCTAGAATTCTACACACCAAAACTGTTTTATCTCTTTTACATTATTGTAATGTACATGGACGTGTGGACATGAGCGCTTTGTTCGCATGCTCGGCGGCATTGTTATCGTGAAACTTCTGTTTTACTCCCCCGACCGCGTGGATGTGTAACACTCCCACGCTTTTCTAGTACGTTCCCTCCGGTGTCGTGTGGGGCATTCTCCCTCGCCCCAGGATAACTAAATGCTATCGTTATACTAGCCTGATGTCCAACAATCGGTAACGCCGAGATGTCGTTGACAGCGGCTGATTCACAATCCGGAATATCGTGAACAGAACCCTTTCGCAAGTGGCCAAGTCGAGTGGGGTATAACCGGGATCTCTCTTGATGCCGTACGCTACGCTCAGCGATAGACCTTGTTCTCGTGCTTCTTGACGGCGTTTCCTTCTAGGAGTCTTCCGCGCTGGCCCTTGTCCATCAGAAACATAAGTAATTAAATGTTCTTTCCCCGCACAGCAGGCGCCGCGCCATGCCAGGATAATAATATCTTTTACTCCCCATGCCCGAAGCGCTACGCACCCCGGAATCATTGTGGTGAGTGACTGTTGCATGTGGGTGAGCTTACAGTAAAACGTGGCCGCGGTATTTCGGTCCGCAGGCGCCTGCTATAGCGCGTTTCAAAACTATACAGGCGATTTTTTTTTATTAGTCAAAGGGCTGAGATTGAATGTAGTTCGGCAGTTCATGCCGAATGTTTTTTTCACACTTTAACTATTGTGCAAGGGGGATAGCTATTTTATAACCCTAACTTCCGCAAGATAACTCATATCAGGAATTATTTTGTTCACTTAACTATGAACCCCACTGTCAAATCTTGGAGGTCCGCCAAGATAAATAAAACAAGGGACCGATCCCGCTCGATCCCGCTGTAACCCCGTGGGCTGGACTAGATATGGAGTCTGGTCACAGTCTGCACCTCTGAGTTTGACGCCTAGCAATGTCATGAGACCCATTGGCAATGGATCCGGGTTTAATTAACTCACACGCACCACAGCGCGGCCATCAAGTTGGACACGATTCTGGTCTTCGTGAAACTGCCAGACTTCTCCCGTGCGTGACTGGAATGCTCTGCAGACTTTAGTTTAAATCAACGATGTTGAAGAACTCCTCCACATGCTATTATACTGACCTATAAAATTGAAGCGAGCCCAATCACCAGGACGCCAACATTTTCAGAAGACGTGGATTTCGCAACCAGGGGTGAACGGGACCATATCATGTCGCACGTGGTTAAGACAGCTCTCCACACACTAATGGAATGAAGACCGTTTATAAAGAGGTTCAACAACCGCAAAAAACATGGCACGACAACAATACAGACGCGTAAGGGATCTGTGGTGACCCCTTCGGCCCCCGAGGTAAAGAATACAGGTACACCTGTGATGCTAGGTATGACCGATTTGGCGTGAGTACAAACGGGGCCACCACAGCCATGGAATTCCGGCAGTGTAAGGACTATCGTTCAGATGAGCGACTGTTTGCCCTCTCACACTCCCGGCTGCAGAAACGGCCATTGTGCTCCATGGGGCGACGGCATTCCTGGCACGTTGGTTTGAAGCTATCATAGACGGAACTACCTTCCCTCTGTCTCCTAGCACTATGGTTGTTAGCGCAGGTACCACTGCAGAACCTCTTCCCCAGTTTCGCCTGCGAGGAGCGACACTCTTCGCAGAGCGTGGGCGCAGGCTGCGTCATAGTGGGCTGCTGGTAGACGACCTGCTGCCCCCTTGCACCTGCATTGCTGCAGGACCTGCTACAAAATTCTGAATTATCGTGGGCGGGCATTTGTTGGCACCGCCGGCATGGGGCCGCAAATCCATCTCGCACAACAGTGCTACGACGAATCAGAAATTGCAAGTCAATTCACGGTAAGAGGCGACCACATACCGGATGTGCGCTTCGCAGTAATACCGTTGTTCATTGATGGTGTTATCGAAGTAGGCGGAGTTTTGGCACCCTGGCACTTTGCACTGGGGCCGATGGGAGTGGGATGCAGAGCTTGCCACTCGACTGGACACAGGACCTTAAATCCACCAAACGAAATCAGCTCTTGGCACACTTGGTACAGCATAAGCGACACATGAAAAGAAGATGAGACTCACCCGCAATGCTCCTGGCTGTGCCAGTGGGGGTTGCTTGGGATTGCGTCTGGGATGGAGTGCCTCCTACCACTGGCTGACTTTCTACCTCCCACCCCTGTCCCGACGAGCTGAAAGGGTTCGTTCTTGTTGCCGGGGGGAAAGATGGGGGCTGTGGCTGTACACCCACACCATAGTGGTGACCTGAAAAGGTTACCGGCAAATTTGCAAGAGGAGCCCCTTAAAAGCGCGGCGTTAGTTTGGAAATAGAGAAGAGAACGTTGTGCTCACCCTGGCCAATGGTGGGTTGGGTGGGGAAACCATGTGTTGTTTGGGCTTGCATGCCCGACATCCGAGCCCGTGGATCACTGGCAGAGGGTAGGCTCGCTGTGCGAATCGGTTGGCGCCGTCAACGAAAGGACCTCTGCAGGACCCCGTGGATAGCGTCATATGCCCTCACCTTGCTGTTGCGTGGATAGGCTATCATGATCTGCGTTCGGGTTAGCCGAAGTACGGGCCGCATTTCGACCGTGACTGTGCTGCTGCCAGCCTGAGTGCCGTCTGGGTTCCTCGGACCCCATTTTCTGATAGTGAAGTTAGATGGGCGTGCAGTCACTGCAGTGCAGTTTCCGGGGAAATAGACCCGGGCAAAGAAACTTGAAGCCTTAAATCAGCGGTTCGTAGAGGCGGCGCAGTCTATCGAACCATTTTCCGGGAGAGCGCCCCCCACGAGGGCGTACTGGATGATCAGAGAAGCTGTCCCGATCAAGCCTTCTGGGCGTCCTAATAGGTATGGACATACCCAATGCGTGTGGAACTTTGTTCCAAAGAAATATCGATAGGGCTCGCCGTGAACACGCCGCGTTGTTCTACCCCCGGAAAGAGCACCACTGACAGCACATGACGATGCATGTCTCTTGAACGTGTCGGGTGTTGATGCCACAAGGCGACCGCGTGGCAAGCGAGAACCATGAGCCTAGGCCACTGGCACCAGTCTATCTGGCACGATACTAGTAAAAGGTACTCTCTCCCTTGGCAGGTGAAGTTATTCAGCCGTTTGCAAAGCGTTTGGCTCGCCCCGTGCCGGACCCTCAACCGTGACTGCTTCAAGTCGAAATATATCCAGAATACATCACATTCCTGGGCGAAGGAAACTTGAAGAGCACTGGCAATTGCAATGCCGCAACCTGAGGATGGGTACGAGTTCACTCAGGCTGGCAGTTGGACATCATATACTACATGCATCGAGGATCACCGTACAATCATGATACCGATTCACAGCTCTTCGCCATGGCATGACTGCCAGTGCTTACCATCGGCCTGAGTCCGAGTCTCGAGCACTCGCTTATTGGATGTGTCAGCCAAGGCACAAGGAGATGAAAAGGCTTTATTGGGTATGGTATACAACTACGACGACTACTGTATCTGTTTGTCTCCGCCGCGTGCATCTAAGATCCGGCAATGTTGTACATTTTCTGGCACGATCGAGGAGAAATGTGACTGTCTCGTACCCAGCTCCCACCGCTATTGAGGCGCAAAGAATTGCCAAAATTGTCTAGTTAAGGGGTATGGGCTGGGCTGGCACCCATGATCGGGCCTGGCAGCTGAGCCGAAGCGACAAAGGAGAGCTCGTCATGGATGGAATAACATATTGTTCTCGACCCGACCCCGCGGAAATCGGATTTCCTTGTGCCATTTCCGTATGTAACGATAGGAATGACTTGGGGTGTGAGCTGGCTGCAGAGTCACTCGGAGAACATGATGATTGACTGTCCAAAGCACACCGTGACTTTCAAATTCACCACTTCTCGACCGTGACACGGGGTTCCGCACCGGCACCATAATTGGTATCATTGATAAACAGGAAATTTCGGGTGGTTTACATGTGCACTAATCACTACCCACCACGCGACTTCTCTTGAATGCTTCTCTAGTCATGAGGGACAACCCGCACCTTAAGCGGTGTGTAACAACCAAAGGCACCTGCCAGTATTGTTTTCCCTTTATAACTGTCCGAGCATGATGGCAAGAGATCCAAAACTTCCCGCAAGAACACACAGTACATAAGCATCCACGGCCAGAGGAGGAAGCGAAACAACCTTTAGTAACAGCACCTACACAGCAGCGAGCATACTTCGCCACTGCTGTCCGCCAACCTCGCCAAGTACGCGCTCGACTTCTAAGTGTTCCAAGTTAAGCACAATACGCCGTGTACCACGCGGCTCGGACAGTACAACGCGTGCGGCAAGCAACGCGTCGAGTACACCTTCAAGCTCGCGCAGATCTGCTGCACTGTCTGCAAATACACCTGCATACAAGTGATGTTGTTGCTGCACTTCTACCCACGGAATTTCTTCGACGCCCGAGCGGCGCACGCATCTGAGTAGTGCAGCGAGCAGAATTCGCTCGTGCAGCGACAGTGAGCGTAAAAACGTAGCTGTTGGGGAGTTCTGCAAGTCGCGAATGACATCCTTCACATCTTCGGTTCGCGCTGTACGCCTGCATGGCTGTACGAGCTCTACAGCCCGGCTACGCGTTTGTAGGCGAGAAATACAAGGCTGTGACGGGTCGAAGGACGTACCGGCAAATATCGAGCACGCGCCGGGCATCACCTGATATACTCGACACCTTCATCGCTGCAAACTTAACCGCATCCGTCGAGAGCACTTCGTTACTTCCTCCCAGCCGGGCATGCACAATTTGTTCCAGTTGAGGTGTCGTATACGGTTGGAAGTTGATTCGAATCATGCCTGCCAGAAACCGTCAGCACTCTCTCAGAGAGAGAGAACAACACTCACCGAGCCGAGAACGAACACGGCCGGACATGACACGCTCCGGAAGGTCCATAGTATTGGCGACAGCGAGTACGACCAGCTTTGAGCCAGCAAGTGTAGGCCAGTTGAAGAAATTATATACCACGTCCTGCTTGGCTGTCATTAACTGGTCCAGCTCATCCATCAGCACGACACTGTGTCTATCTTCAGCCAACCAAGCCATTCTGTGACAGAACAACTGACCATGCGTGGCCGCCTGGTCCCGCACGGCGGGACGACCCAAAATGACGGGACAAGTGTTTTAGGGCTAACTTTGCGCTGAGGCGCAGGTGCCCGTCAATCGCAGTGACATGTCCTGAGACCGCCTCCCAGAGCAGGCTATATGCAGCACTTGGTTCGGGTATCCGCAAGCCGTTGATCTCGACATACGTGAACGGGTTCGTCTCCTAATCGAGACTAGTGTCGCATCAAGACTTCTTTAGTTAAACCATGGGGGGACAAACGTTCTGCTCCGCCATGCGTTTTAACTCCCTCACCACCGCGTGCACGGTTGCCGTTTTGCCTGTTCCTGGTACCCCGGAAATGTCTGTCCCAGTGATCAGTATATCGCCTTATCACTGACAAGAGCAAGACGGGTTAGCAAACTTACAAATACATCCGCCGCTACCTTCCTCAAGCAACTCTTCCACTGCACGCATGACCCGCCCATACTCCTCGGCGCGACAGGGCAGAGCTTCAGGGCGCGCGCCAACATGGAGTGCATGCATCGCCCGTAGCCAAGGATCCCTCTCCCTCTCTGCCTCACCGTGGGAGAATGTGCCAGCCATCTCGGGTGGTGGTGCTTGTATAGCTAGTCGTCGTGCGCGGGCGCGAAGAGCACGCTTCGAGTGTGGTGTTGGGGCAGCTAAAGCTGGAGCCACTCGTTTGTGTCGTGATGCCCTGGGCGTAACAGAGCCCGGGGATGCGGTTCGTTTGCGTTTCTTGGATGGTGTCCGAGGCGTCTCGACAAAGCCAACATCACCTAGAAGTAAGACACGGGTGACAGAGTCGATGCTAGTGGACTCAGCCCCTGGCTTGTCCGTGTCCTCCCAATCGCTGCCTGTGCTAGATACTGCATCAGGCTCTTCCTCGACCTCCCACGGTTTCATCCCGCGCTGCGCGACAGGCTGAACGGTGATCACCCACGGAGAATCGGAACCGTACTGTACGCCCTCTGCCTTGGCGCGTTTGAGAGACTGCTCCCGGTGGGCATGCCAGCTGAGCTCATAGTACAAACCACGTTGAGGATCTACTGCATTGGCGCAGAAGAAAGTATTTTCCGTAATTGAGGCGGGAGCTTTGTACCGCGAGGAGGTGGGCTTATGAGTTTTCATTTGGGTGGATGAGACGATGCAGTGGGCGAGGATGGCAGAGGTGTCGACGACAGAAGTTGCATCGAGGGATAGATATATCTCGTTCTGGTGAAAGATATTATGTTCTACGGATGTAGATAGTAGAGAATGAGACGACACACCTCTAGGTGTTCCCTTCTTGCGCGCAACTGGGCCAGTTCGGTCGGACGAAGGAACCAGTGTACCTTTGCTAGCATCTGCAACTCTGCCACGCTCCTGGAGACTTGCCATAGGGCAATAATAACACCAATGCTTGGTCTTCGGGCGTTAGTTGCGAGTAGTACCGTGTCACCAATCGAAAACTTGTCGATTGCCGCCTTGCCGACCTTATCAGCTACATGGCAAAAACGCACAAAATCGGGATAGAAAGTTGTGGTGGCATCATCAGTAGATTCCTCATCCTCAACTAGGTCTCCATTGATGGTGTTGCGAGTATGGAGTGGAGGAGATGACCATTTATCATCGCGCGGTCGCGAAAATACAGAGGAGTCATTAGCGGTGAGAACGGTGGGATGATGCCGCTTGGAACGTCGGGGTGTTGTTGTCATGGTAGTACAGTACTAACTAAGTCCATAACGCGACGCGTCTTGTAAACAAAATGTGTAGATCTAATCTAATCTGCCTCCAACTCTGCAAGAAGATCACTCTCATCAAGTACCATGTCAGCGTACATCTGCCAACCAGCACCCGTAAGTGATCCTTACCCCGATACGGAATTCAATCACAGCTTACCGTGGCGTCAACGGGCTCTACAGCGGTGATGGTCCCCTGTACAGGCGCCTTTTCCAGCCCAAGTCTCAGCGCATCCCAATCTCGCTCTTCCACTCTAGGTAGCATGGCTCCACGGACTGCCAGTGCATCGGCACCCTCATTTCCTACCTCGCCTGCGTGCCCACGTACATGCTCAAGCAGGACCTGTTGGCCGGACCGTCCGCGCATGGAGAGCAGGGCATCCATGTACATTATGAGTTCCACATTCTTGACGGGCGTTCCCTTGGACGTGGTAAAGTTGTTGTGGCGCCAGCCAGGAAGCCAATCAGTAAAGCCTGCACATGCAATTAGGAGGACCAAGAAAGCTATACGGGGAAGTACATTTGATGGCGTATTCCGAGTCAGATTTAATGACAAGAGGCACGAGGGTTGTCGAGATAGTCTCGAGTGCGCGAATGATGGCCTGGATCACCCCGCATTAGCAGAAACTTTAACCGTGGGGAACTTAGACACACGATCAATTCGGCACGGTTGTTGGTCTGTGCGCCCGGGCAACGCTCGGAGAGGTTTCTGCAAGCAGGTCGCTCAATTGCCAGCACCATATGCAAGGTAGAGCACATGCCGAGGATCACTAGGACCCCACCACACGCCGATGCCTGAAGCGGAATCAGCATGGCCATTTCTCGAGCATGCACCGTCTGTGTACACAACATCCTTTGTCGTCACTGACGGGGACAACGTCGTGATTCTCGACGGACTGGTGACAGGGTGTGATTTGAATCCTGACCGAACGGTGGGCGTAGGTTCGACTGTGGATGATGACGAAGGTACTGGTGCTTCCTCTGACTGGGCCACAATTAAAGCCTTTGTCTGACCTGGCAGCCTGTTCGCCGGCCTAACCTGCGGCTTCATTGAGTATGGTGCACTGCGTTGATCTACGGGCCCCGTGGCAGACGGACTTGCACCACCCTGCATCCAAGCCTCCGCCCCCTCAACTGTAGCCATTTTCTTATACCTCGCGCAGGGATAACCATCGACCTGCTCTCGACAGTCTTCCCTAATCACACTTGTCAGCAACGTTGCATCTAGAAACAAGGATGTTAAACGCCACCATGTAGTATATATACCCGGCCTTTTGCCGATTTTGACGGCGTAGTAACCAGCTTTAGGCATGATCCCTGTGTACCAACGGATTGACGAATTACACAGGTTACAGCGGAGAGGCCGAGAGCAGTGGATGTATGGGTGTGACAATGATGAGACAGGTAAGACAAACGGCCGCATGAGCGTCCCGCGCGTGCAACGGCATCATCTAGGCAGGACAAATACTGTAGTGGCTAAACCCCGAACTAAGGTTAGGACCTCACGCACGGCAATCTCGATGCGGATGCGTCGCTCAAAGATGCGGGCAACACAAGTCCAGGCAACACAAGTCCAGTCACGGTGATGGACCACGCGTTAATGCCACGCGCGTTACCCCCCACTTGAATACAGACGGCCAAACACGTCGGGGAGACATGTATTGTGCGTAGCATATGGTTGGCGGCCCTCGCCGCAGATACATTGTATGTGTTCGAAGAAGAGCACGAGCGAAGCGCCGCAGACAGATAATGCATCTAGCTTGACCAACTCACTAGGGCTTGATCTGGTCAATGCTGTGCTTGTTGGCCTGAGAAGATGGCCACTGAGGCGGAGTCCTGTGTTCAGTTTTACGCGCACAACTACCTTCCGAGGGCGCGCCACGCAAGTTCATCCACGATGGGGGCTGACTAGGTAGAGTTCGGTGCAGCATTTTGGTTTGGTCAAGTTTCATAGATTCACACATACAATCTGGCCGCCGACATTTCTAGCTGGTACAGTAGTACTAGCCGCCCACTATCTGCTTTTTTGGCAACCTTCCGTCAGAATGACGACGCCGCTGGAGTACAACTTGATGGCACGAACAGAGATCCAACGGAAACCGAATGCGTTACCTAATGAAAACCTCAACACTCTTGCCATCTCAACTGTTAGAGCGGACCAACTGACAGTATAATTGACCTTCCAGGACATGCTAGTACCAGGAGTGTGAATTACTAGGCACCTCCACTCACACATCACGCCATTCATGACTCAACAACGCAATGATATTAATATTACGGGTATGAAAGCACAATACAGTACACGGTAGGGTCCCGGGGCGAAATAGTCAATAACGTATGGAACTTAAGAAAGGGATTAGGTCGATTTTTTTTTAAAAAAAAAGATAGGAATAGGAAACCCACGAATCGTTTACTCGTCACTACCGGGCTCGACCTGAGGACCTTCGATGCCCTCAGAGCCATCTGCTGCGGCTTTCTTTGGCCGCTTAGACGCTTTGGGGAGCTTCTCCTTGGCTCCCTGACCGCGCTTGGGATTCTCGGGTGCATCTTTCCAAAGTGCGCCAATCTAGATATGTAAACGAGTGATAGAAGGACGAGCAGAGCGGCGAGACATACATGCTTCATAGCGTCCTTGTTAGTCTTTCCTGGGTTGTCTGCGAGGTAAGCCTTCATGTGCTCTTTAACAAATAGGTTATATGCGGATGGAGGGCGCTTCGCTTTTCCGTCAGCTGGGGAAAAAAAAAAAAAGGGGGGGGGCTACATA
>QLOS01003850.1:0-16823 GCA_003313725.1 Russula sp. MG48 | reverse complement strand
CGCAACGACTGCGCCTAATCCCACGAAAACTAAAAGAACCACGACTGCTCTACAATGTAGACGGCACCGAGAACCGCAGCGGTCGAGTTACAAACTACTGCGACCTGCTCGTATCAAGAAACAAGAAAGAAAGTGTGCAACGCTTCTACATCGCTAACCTAGGAAGAGATCGCATCATATTGGGCTTCCCATGGTTACACCACTTCAATCCGCAGATTGACTGGACTAAAGGACAGATCGGAGGCGAACCCTTTACCGCCAAGATCACCAGCAGAAGAGCCCCAGACCCGCCAAAAAATCTCATGAGATACGCACAGCTGCTGGGGGCCACGCTGAGGACGCAACACTGGGAGGAAGGAGACACGCTCGTCCTCAGGATCAATCGCACTAACATAGCGCAGGAATGGGCGATTAAGGCCCACCAGCAACGCACAGCACCAACAGCCCAAGACGTACCGCCCGAATATCAGCAACACTGGCGTGTGTTCTCCGAAGAAGAGGCCCAACGATTCCCACCAGCAAGAGAGGACGATCACGCCATCACCCTAAAGCCTGATGCTCCAACAACCCTAGACTGCAAGGTCTATCCCCTTAACCCGCAAGAGATGCTGGCTGCAGACAAGTGGATTCAGGAACACCTGGAAAAGGGATACATCCAGCTGTCAAAGTCACCCTACACAGCACCCTTCTTCTTCATCAAAAAGAAGGACGGATCACTTAGACCAGTACAAGACTACCGCATGCTCAACAGCTGGACGATCCGGGATGTCTACCCACTCCCAGACATCTCTGTACTAACTAGGAACCTCGATGGCCGAGCCCTGTTCACCAAGTTTGACATCCGGTGGGGATACCACAATGTGCGCATCAAGGAAGGGGATCAATGGAAGGCGGCATTCAAAATGCCGCAAGGCCTCTTTGAGCCAAAGGTGATGCTTTTTGGGCAGTGCAACGCCCCGAGCACCTTTCAGCGAGTCATGGATCGACTCCTGCGGCCCCTGAAGCTAAAGTACCCAAGGATGGTATTCATCTATATGGACGACATTCTTATCGCTACCCCCCTCGACCTAGAACTACACAGACGCATAGTACACGAGCTCCTGGACCTCTTGGAAGCAGAGTCATTCTTCCTCAAACCCCAGAAATGCCTATTCGAACAAAGGCGCGTCGAATACTTAGGGCTCATCATTGACGGCGAATCGCTTCGTATAGAGTCCAGCAAGCTCACAGGAATCAGGGAATGGCCCAGGGTCCTCAAAAGCATCAAAGAGCTACGGTCGACGCTAGGAGTACTAGGGTACCAGCGACCATTCATCCCGGGTTTCGCGGAGATCGCCAGACCCCTCACCAATCTCCTCAAGAAAGGCGTGCCTTTCGCCTGGACCAACGAATGCACGAACGCGGTAGACAAGCTGATCAACATTGTCACCAGTGATCCAGTCCTCTGGCAACCCAGCCCAGCACGCCCCTACGAGCTAGAAGTAGACGCATCTCAGAACGCGACAGGCGCCATCCTATACCAATGCGACGCCCAGGGCAGACAACGCCCAGTGGGCTACGACTCGAAAACCTTCACAGCCGCAGAGCGCAACTATCCCATATGGGACCGCGAGTTCCTCGCCATTGTACGCGGCCTGGAACACTGGCGCCATCTCCTTATGGGCGCACAACACCAGGTGGTGGTCGTCACGGACCACAAGAACCTCCAGTATTATCGCTCACCCCAGAAAATTAACAGGCGCATAGCGCGCTACATACTGACCCTTGGAGATTACGACGTTGCCTTAGTCCACCGCCCTGGTGCAAGTAACAGGGCCGACGCCCTGTCCCGACGACCAGACTTCAACGACGCCAGCTCCGACAACGAGGAAGTCATCGCACTCCCGGAACAGCTCTTCACCAACGCCGCGGAGGCCGTGGATATGGAAGACGACGTCGTCAGCAGACAGAAAGACCACGAGACCACTCTTAGCACGTGGGCAAAAACCTACCCGCTAGAACGCCGACCCGGCGGAGCCTGGTGGCACGGCAGCCGCCTGGTTGTCGTGGCAGACAACAGCCTTAGGAGGGGAGTAATTTCCCTTCATCATGACTCGCAGACCGCCAGCCACCCAGGGATCCTCAAAACATGCCTAATGATCGCGCAAAACTACTGGTGGCCCAATATGAAACAAACGGTCCTCGCCTACGTCAAAGGATGCGCCACCTGCCAAGCCACAAAAGCCAACACAACCAAGCCAGCGCCGCCCATCGTACCCATCACCACGAATGCCTCAGCCCTACCATTCGAGACAGTGGCCTTAGACCTCATTGTCAAACTCCCCAAATCGCAAGGTTTCGACTCAATTCTCACGATCACAGACCACGACTGCTCCAAAGCAGCTATATTTGTACCCTGCCACGAGGCCAGTACTGCACCGGAGATAGCCGCACTCTACGCCAAGAATGTTTTTCCGCACCATGGCATTCCCCGCAAAGTCATCAGCGACCACGGGACACACTTCGCTTCGCACTTCCCCAGGGAGTTATGCAAGATCCTCGGGATCTCTCAGAATATCAGCACAGCCTATCACCCCCAAACGGACGGCCAGTCGGAAAGAACTAACCAGTGGTTGGAACAGTACCTGCGCATCTACGTTAACCACCAGCAGAACGACTGGGCCTCCTTGTTACCTATCGCTCAATACACTCACAACGCATGGCCAAGCAGCACAACCAAAAAGGCCCCGTTTGAACTTCTACTAGGACACATCCCACGCGCTCATCAACCCTCGAGATCCGAGAAAGTTCCGTCCATCAACGAGCGACTTGATCGCATCAAGGAAGCACGCATCGCGGCACAGACAGCCATCGCGAACGCCCAGACCATGGTCGCTAACAGGAAGGGATCCAAGTACAGGCCATTTATGAAAGGACAGAAGGTCTGGCTGGAAGGAAAGAACATCCAAATCACGCAGCCAAGCGCCAAGCTTGCAGCAAGACGATACGGCCCATTCACCATCACCAACGTCATATCCCCAGTAGTATACCAAATCGCAATACCCCCGCAATGGAAACTCCGAAAAGTACATGACGTCTTCCACGCCAGCTTATTGACCCCATACATAGAAACCCCCGAACACGGCCGGAACTTCAAAGAACCGCCTCCTGATGTCATCAACGGAGAAGCAGAGTACGAAGTCGAGGCCATTCTAGACCACCGCCTATATGGAAAGGCGAAAACCCCTCAGTACCGCATCAGATGGAAAGGATACTCCGCAGCAGAAGACACATGGGAACCGCGCAGCAACCTGAAACATGCGCTAAAATTAGTACTCAAGTATCACCGAGAAAACTCCACCGCAGTTCGAAAAATGCTTATAAGGACCACCCTCAGCTCAGCAGGAACATCACCACTTCGCACTCTTCGCACCCCATCTCCACCACCAGCTTACTCCACGCTCTCCATGACCACCGATGGCTCACAACAAGACCAGCAGCTCCAAGAGAAAGGCAGCAGCAGCCCTACCAGTCTGACCCCTACAACGACGACCAGCCCTCAGAATGACAGCCGCCCCCGCGCCATACAGGTCCCCTTCTCCTCCCGCATACTCACCATCGTTGACAGTGACGAGACCAGTAGTTCGGACGGCGACACCAGTCCCCTCCGCGACTCCTCAGCCAGCCCTCGACCTGGAGCAGCAGGCCGACCGACTCCTAGCAGAAGTTCTCCGGTCCCTAGCCTGCACTCAGACTACGCCGACCACCCCCTTAGCTCAGACAACTTCTGCGGCACTTGCAACGCTCCCATACGAATCGGTGACGGACATGCCACGTGGAGCCTGTCGAGAACGCCAGCTGACGGAGATGCTCAGCGACTACCACAGCAGCAGGGCACAGTCCCTGGGAATACCGCCGCTACCGCCACCAGCTTGGGCCAGCAGGCCACCCACATGCCCGCTGCGTCGATGCGCAGCTACGCAAACGTCGCCGCCGCCGCCCTCAGTCAAGGAGGAGGAGTCCCCATTGTCAATACCAGCGCCCCGACACCCGGCCACGGCCAGCCCGCCAACACCGTCGGCTACGATGGTTATTTCCTGCGCTGGCATAGACTTGACGACAATCCAGGTGACAGGAACGTTATCCTTGTCCCCGATCATAACAACCGCCTCATCCCCGCCACGTACTACGCGCACTTCCCGTACTTCGACGAGCCCGTCATTCTAGGGCGACTCATGACTAACTCCCCCATCTTTGCTGAACCACTGTACGCTAAGCCCCACGATGACAAGCACCTCCCCGCCATCGACGACTGGGACCTCATGTCCCTCAACAGGAACCACCCTCATCGCCGTCATATCGACAAGCTGGTCGATGATCTCAGAGACCCGGGACTGACCGCTGACGTCCACAGGTACCGTATCGGCATCCACGCCCTCCATCACCAACTCGCTGTCGAGTACGCCCACCTTACGCGCCTACCTGCGAGCCACAATGACTACTCCGCCGCCCAACTAGAGCAAGACGCCACCCTTGTGCGCCGCAGTCACGAGCTGCGGGACAAGTTGAGGCTCATCGAGCTGCGCCTCTATGAGGCCGCCGCTATGTCGCGCATTGGTCCGAAGCTGGATCAGATACTGGCGCGACCCGTCATACCGCCCCTCGACTACTACCTGCGCGGCCGCCCCGCCACCCACCAGACCGACGTCGTCGCCGCACTCCCAGTGCGGATTACTCCTCGCACTCGCCCAAGGCAAGCCTCCCCTCCTCGTCGGGTTGTCCCGCTCCGGCGCGTGCGCGCCGGTCCCCCCGTCTGAATGTCGTGGCAGCCATTCCCCCTTAGGAGGGGGCGTACTGTTACGATCCCTGGTACGCTTACTACGGTCCGGACTATATATTTTTCACCTACATGGCTCCTGCGATGACTGATGTGATCCGGCTTGGCAGCGCAGCCTGTAACCAGGCTGCGCTCATACGATACTGCCTCGTGTTACTCGTGACTGATACTGATACGGCACAGCCCTCTGCTGTGCGCTCTACTTACGCTATTGGCTGATCCCTACAATGACTCACAGATGTGACCCTATGTCACATCTAGGCTGTACTGCATCGCTGTTGTGACTCAGATGGCAGTAGCACGTGACCTCTCCTGTAGCAGCCTATATAAGGGCTCTAGTTTACGCCAGTTAAGCCCTAAGCTTGACTTAGTTTCGCAATCGATTCTAGTCTCGAAACCCACACTCCTGCTTCCTCTCTCAGACGTGGTCTAGCCCTCTGAGAGCAGTAAGAACGCGCTTCGTCTCACACGCCTTTCTGAGTCGCTGCAAGACTCAGCTCTGGATCGCGTACCTAGATATCACCCTTATCTAGACGCCTATCTACTTCGCGTTTACTCTAAGACACACGACATCCCTGCGGTCACGTGGGAAGGATCACATTACCTTCGTGCTCAGACAACTCGCACTCAGTCACTCGCACATAGGCACGTGCTCCCGCATCATACTCACGTGACGCGTCTCGCACACAGTCTCGCATCGCACAAGTCGTGCTACCGGCCCGTCAAGCCGTAACAAATGATGGGTTGCGTGGCGTCAACATGAGAGGTCACGAGAGTAGAGGCGACAGGAGGAGTGAGGGTGTTGGCAGCCACAGTATTGTCGACAGAAGGATTAGCAGTGAAAATAGGGGCTATTGGAGCAAGTCCTGGCACAGTAGGGTTGACAGGGGCGCTCGAGTTGGTAGTGTCCATGTTAGAAATGAACGATGATAGTGAGAGCGAGTTAAGGATGTCTGAGGGAAGTTTAGGGCTCAGGGCCCATAACCTCTTGGGAGTTAGAGGTTGTCACGCAGTGAATGACGGGGGGTGCCCGCCAAACAGATCTCCTGTTCGCTACGCTACTATCGTCCCTAAGTACTATGCCTGTATACTACTATTTATCGCTCTCGATCTTATCCGCAATCTAAAACTGATCTCATCATCCCTGGATGTCTTAATGAGACATCCTGAGTCACCTAGTACCGATCTGGCTAGTGCTGGATTGATCCTCCCCCAACAAGGGTGTTGTTGCCCGCAGAACTTTGGGAATATTGAGATGACAAAGAATGGCAGTGCACAATGAGGCAACACAGGGCCACGGCCCACGGCCATGCGAGGTTGATGTTTAGAGTTGTGCGTCGCAAGTTGCGCCGGGTGACGTGCTTCTCTTTTGAGAAGTGCATCCGAGTCTGCACTGGCCATGATCGGAGTGGTTCTGCTTACATAATTGCCGTCATGTCCGAGTCTACGGTCCCTAATGGCACTGTCGTGTCGCGGTCCTACAACACCCCTACGCTCATCACCGTTGCTTTGGCTACCCAAATACATAAGACAACAGCCTGATAACGACCAGAGGTGGCGTTGAATCACCATCACGATCATTTGAAGTCTCGACGTTTGTCTAGATACATCTGCGGATACTCTATCCCTTTTGGACCGTGACAACATGCATTCTCGTGGCCAATTGCCAATTGGTGCTCCAACATCAATGTAATTATTCCTGACACGATGCTTCGAACTCTGAGGTTTACCAAGAAATACGGAACTAATAGCCTACAAGGGCAAATCCATATCGTGGTGGTTTCCATCAAGTTGTTATTGGTTACGTATGACCCATGTCCAGTCGCAGCGTATGTGGTATATATAATCTCCACTCTGGTCCTGCAGCTCTGTTATATCCAAGGAAAGCGTGGACTTGTTACTCGTTGCACTCGCTGGTTCAGCTTCAAGTGGCTATGTCCCAAGCGGAGGACATCCTGGGCCCCCACGCTGGGGAGTATATGTAAGCGGCTCTGAGCTCCTAGTCTCTCCCCCGCCCGTTCCGTCCATTCATTGACACATAACCTTCCTAGTTACATCGCCTCTGTTTGCAGTCTCTCCGCCACAGGTGAGCTTGCCACTCGTCGACCTCAAAGGAAAACCCATCAATATTTTTCCTGCTTTCTTGTTTCTAGCATTATTGTATTATGACTATGCACTTACTTTATCCCGGGAGATCCAGTTCCTCTGGCCTCCACACAATAAACAAGGGTGGTTTACACTAACCTGCCTTCTCAATCGCTACCTCCCTATATTCGGATACCTTCCATCTGTCGTGTCATATTTTATTTCGGGGAGTTTCCCGGTGCGTTGGTCATCCTGATTGAAAGCTAGCCCCTCCTCAATTTGACTGAGCACAGTTGTAAGTTATCCTAATGTGCACGCCCCGACGATGAAATACTCATGAGATCTTAGCTGTCACGGCCTACAAATGTACCGTGTGGTCTTTGTGATGGTCTTGCAGATACTTGCTGGCAGTACGTACTAAAGCGCTTCACCCCCATTTCACCGGCCCTGGCTTAAATATGTATACGCTATGGAGCCCTCTTCCTAATCCGCGTGTATGCATTGTATGGCCAAAGTCGCCGCATCCTGGGACTTCTTCTGGTGCTAGGGTTAGGGTCGATTCTTCACGCAGCTGTATGTCTTTTTTCCCAGAACTCCAAGTATTTGTACGCATATCTCATCACTCCTTTGCGAAGTCGATGATGGTCGCAACCTCTCGCTCCAGGGGCGATATAGTCCTAGTTGTGTCCAGTCTTCATGACTGTGCCCAGTTCTCCCCACCTCTAAGGTACGTGGCCGATCCTGCATGGTGAATCATTACCGGTACGACTTATGACCGTTGCGTTAGAGGTCTATGTAAGCTTTTGCGTAACAATTGCTCCGGCTCCAATAACTCGATGGAACAGATGATTCTTTAGCATGGATTGGCGTGCTCATCTTCGACAGTGTGATATTCTCCCTCACTCTCTACAAGGCTGTTACAATTGGAAGAGACGTACCGCTAGTGGATGTGATTGTCCGTGATGGTGCGTCCATCTGAATGACCTGTACACGGAGTCTCATCATCCATATTAGGGACCATGTACTTCTCGTACGAGCCATTCTGTTTGTTCGTCAATGAACTTTTGACGATGTATAAAACTTGAAGGGTACTTTTCATCGTGAATCTAGTAAATATTTTGATTCTCCGGGTGCGTCATCATTTCATCTATGAGCGTTCTAGTATTCATTCTATGTCTTTCTTAGTTTTTCCCAGTACGTTATAGTGCCCCAATGATGTTGGGTCCTCGTTTTTACAAATTGCTTGCGCTAAACACAGCCCTCGCTGAAACACTGCACTACAACCCTGACAAACGTGTTCGTCTTGTTGCTATCTCTGGTGTCATCACATGACTACTTGATTACTGATTGTGGGTGTACAGGCTCTCCGCCACTCTTGCATCCCGTCTTGTGTTGAATCTTCGTGAACAAAACTCTACTCGGGCAGGTTTATCGACAATTGTAAAAACGGAACTGAGGTTCCAGGCAGAGTCAAGGCTGGGAACGGCCCAGAACAGTGTCGACTCGGAGGGCGCGTCTTGTTAAATTTCATCACACAAATGTAGGCGGGGACGAGACGGACGGGCAGCTCTTGTGGGCATAGTGGCCTTAGCGTACGCTGAGAGCACGTTACGGGCTGTTCGACGGAATGGCTGTGCAGTCTCAGTGGCGCAGCAGTGATTGTGGTAGGAAGAGGGCGAAGCAACTGCTGATAAAAAAGATGTATGAGACATCACATGATAACTGGTCTGACTGTGACTTCTAACTTCGTACTCTCTGCCCTCGAAATCGCCGCCTTCTTAGGTGCTGCGATGCTCCCAGAATCTCTACCCATTGCCCTGCCTTGTATCTTGCTATCCTTCCTCGTGTCCCGTTTGTTTATTTTACACCCTGGTGTCTTGCTATATTGCCTCGGGTTTCGCCCACGCCCTTAGCGCCTCTGTCCGCCTTGGGTTGTGATATAATACTATATCCCCACCTTCTCCACCTGCACGGGCTACTTATCGTACCGTACGTATACTGCATCCCCCCTGAGTTCCCGTTTCGTATTTCATTTTTGTACCGTAGTTCTGCGGTACTGTCTCTATTTCTTCTTTGAATCACTACCCTTTGCATGGGCATTATGCTCTTCAAGGCTTGGCTATCGCCCTCTCAACATTTTCTACTGCTCCACCTGTGGTATCCGTACCCGCTTGGTTCATTGGATTACTTCCGCATCCGTACTGTAAGCTCTACTGCCCCACATTGGCCACGCGTAGCTACTATGAGTCCCGACGTCCTTAAGACTTTTGCCGAATTGAAAAGCAGCGAACGAGATAGTCACGGGCTCACGTTTGTTCTTGAAACCCCATGCGTGAAGCATCTAAAGACCTCTATTAAGATTGTTCGAAAACTTCTCGTTGCCTTGGTTCCCCTTCTCCTTCCTCCTCTCGAACTTGCCCCTGCGCGCCGTCGCACATACGATGGCTAAGGCCGGTCCATCCACCTAATAAGCTCTCCATTAGCCTCTACTCGACTTCCCTTGTTCAGGTTTGAATAAACGCTCACCAATCCAGAGCCCAGCACCTCCGTCAACTCTTCATGTCACGCTTCATACTGCACACAGGCATCGAGACTGATTCGCCGGTGCCACAGGTACGGGGAGCAGTATGCCTTGTGCGCAGATCAAGGTAACCGGCGAGGTTGCACGATGCGTCGCTCACGGTAGAGACAACCTAGTTCGATGGTGTGCTCCTCGCGGAGCAATGACAATGTGTGCGGTATGGCGACGGCGGGTCCTGTTGGACGACAGAGATGATGGCCGCAAACTAGTCCCAGGGGCCATATGCGGCCCGGCCGCATGCACCTCCGAGATGGACGTCGAGCTGTCGGTCGTGAAAGAAGCGTCGCATTTCTTATTGGCACCGTGGTGCATGTGCATTGCGCAGCGGAGGAGAGGGGCCCGCACGGGACGGAGGGGAACGAGCACCCGGTGGGTATTTGATTCTGGCGCGGTGCATGGCGAGGGTAACTTATCGGGGATATCTCTGACCTTGAGAAGTGTATCTCAGGCTACGCAGGGCTGCACCTATGATGTGTTTTCCGGTTCCTCACTGTTTCCGTGTCGGCGTAGAGACAAAAGACGGAGGATAGCCAATCGGTGACGCTGTGTTACAAAAAACGGGATTCAAATTTTTCGGCAACCGGTCCAAAACTGGAAACATGCGCCCATTAATTATGACCAGGAAATGACCCTTGTGCGACTATTGGATGACTTTCAGGATCTGGCGGGTCTAGATAATTAAATACTCGGCGATGGCTGGGGCCCCGTCAACAGAATATTCTAGTCTAGAGGTGCTGTGTCTCCCGCAGGGCTTTGGGAATTTTGATGACAAAGAATGGGGGTGCACAATGAGGTATCACCGGGTCACGGTCGTGCAAGGTTGATGTTCAGGATTGTGCGTCGTGGGTCGCGGTGTGCTCCTCGCGAGCCAAAGCACCGTGCAGAAGTCGTCGCTACCGTTGTTGTCCCCCCACACGCGGCATGGCACGGTGCAGCATACGGATAGAAAGTGTGTGAGAAGCATGGCACCTGGGAGCCCCGCATGAGACTGCAGGGAGATGGTGGATGCAAACCGGTGCCTGGTGCGCCGGCCCCAGATGCGGGGGGGAGGCGAGATGGTTGTCCTGTGAGGCGACGTGCTTCTCTTAGGCGATGTTACAGTACGCACGCGCATGGTGGTGCGGGCAGGAGGGGATTGAGTCTGGCGCTGTACACAGCAAGAAGTCACGGTGCATCTGCGCCGACCGAGTGAATGGTTTCGCCTTCGCCTCTGATGGAGTGGAGGACGAGGTTTTGCTTATATAATGGCCGTCATGTTGGTCCCACGGTCCTAAAACGCCCTTATCCTCCGAGTCATCGCCGTTGATGGTAACCAGTTCATTTCACTCACAAAGATTAGCATTTTCTTTGAATCCGAGTCCAAGCACTTTGGCTACCACACATGTAGGATTCAGAGCACAAGTTGAGTATTAAAGATGCCTCTTCTGTTAGTTCTGTAACCTATAAAGGAGACCGGTAAGACCCGAATGGCCCGGCCCGTAAGCAAACATTCCCTGATGACGATCAGAGATGACTTACTGTAAATCACCATCATGATCGTTTCCGTGCATTCTTTGGCCTTTGGCCTACATTCGGGGTCGAAGAAGGTTACTCCACTTATGCATCACAAGAACTCTAGATGTTATCGTATATCTAGATACCTCTGCAAATAGTCCATCCGTTTGGACAACGTGCTTTCTCGTGGTGGCCAATTGGTGCTCCGACAACTATCTAATTATTACTCCTGATGCGATGCTTCGAACTCTGGGTCTACCAGGAAATACGGGACTAATAGCCTACAAGAGCAAATCCCATCATGTCATCGCTGCCGTACGGCTCCGCATGAGCTGCACACATCAAATGACTTTCACCTCTTAATGTATCACACATCATTCCCCGATTTACCCACGCTGCCACCTGTCCCGGTGCCAGTATCGATTCTAGTTGTCATGCAATTTGTTATCGGTTATGACCCCCACGCCTATATCTAGCGTATGTGGTATATAGTCTCTACTCGGGTCTTGTAGTTCTATTTTCTTCAAGGAAACCGTGGACCTGTTACTCGTTGCACCTGCTGGTTCAGCTTCAAGTTGCTATGTCCCAAGCGGAGAACATCCTCCGCCCACACGCTAATGAGTATATGTGAGCGGCTCTGAGTTCCTACTAGTAGTCTCTCCCGTGCCCGTTTCGACCATCCATTGACATATAATCATCCTAGGTACATCACCACCATTTTCCAACTCTCGGCTATCAGTGAGCTTGCCACTCGTCGACCTCAAAGGAAAACTCAATATTTTTTTTCCTGCTTTCCGGTTTCTAGTACTATTGTATTATGACTATGCGCTTACTTTATCCCGGGAAATCCAGTTCTTCTGGCCTCCACACAACAAACAAGGGTGGTTTTCACTAACCTGCCTTCTCAACCGTTACATCCCTATATTCGGATACCTCCCATTTGTCGTGTCATATTTTGTTCCAGAGAGTTTCCCGGTGCGTTCATCATCCCGATTGGGAGTCAGCCCCTACCTCAATTTCAAGTTAACGGAGCACAGTCGTAAGTTATCCTTACTATGTGCGCCCCGGCGATGAAATACTCATAAGATCTTAGCTGTAGGGACGTACAAATATACCATGGGATCATTGTGGCGGTCTTGCAGTCACTTGCTGGCAGTACGTGCTAAAGTGGCGCTTCATCCCCATCTCACTGGCCCTAACTTAAATATGTATATCCTATGGAGCACTCTGCCTAATCCGCGTGTATGCGTTGTATGGCCGAAGTCGCCGCATCCTGGGACTTCTTCTCGTGCCAGGGTCAGGGTTGATTATCCAAGTGGCTGTATGTCCTTTTCCCCAGACCTCCAAGGATTTGTACGCATATCTCATCCCTTTTTTGCGAAGTTGATGATGGCAGTAGGCCTTCGCTCCAGGGGCGATACAGTCTTAGTTGCGTCCAGTATTCATGATTGTATCCTGTTCTCCCCACCTCTAAGGTACGTGACCGATCCTGCATGGTGGTTCATTACCGGTACGACTTATGATCCTTTTGCATTAGGGGTCTATGTAAGCTTTTGTGTAACAATTACTCCGGCTCCAATAACTCGATAGAACAGATGATTCTTTAGCATGGATTGGCGTGCTCATTTTCGATAGTGTGATATTCTCCCTCACTCTCTACAAGGCCCTCACAATTGGGAGGGGCATACAGCTACTAGATGTCATTGTCCGTGATGGTGCGTCCATCTGAATAACCTGTACACGGAGCGGCCTCATCATCCATATTAGGGACCATGTACTTCTCGTACGAACCATCCTGCTTGTTCGTCGATGAACTTTTGACGATGTATAAAACTTGAAGGGTACTTTTCATCGTGAATCTAGTAAACATTTTGATGCTCCGGGTGCGTCATCATTTCATCTATGAGCGTTCTAGTATTCATTCTATGCCTTCCTTAGTTTTTCCCAGTACGTTATATTGCCCCGATGGTGTTGGGTACTCGTTTTTACAAATTGCTTGCGCTAAACACAGCCCTCGCTAAAACACTGCACTTCAACCTTGACAAACGTGTCCGTCTTGTTGCTATCTCTGGTGTCATTATATGACTACTTGGGTACTGATTGTGGATGTACAGGCTCTCCACCATTCTTGCATTCCGTCTTGTGTTGAATCTCCGTGAACAACACTGTGCTCTGGCAGGTTTATCGACAACTGTAAAAACGGAACTGAGGTTCCAGGCAGCTCCGCCGGCTGCACCACCGATGACATCCCTTCAGATCGTCACCTTTGTCCGGGCGGAAGAGTCAACGTTGGGAACGGCCCGGAACAGTGTCGACGGCGCGTCTTGTTAAATTTCGTCACGCAGATGTAGGTGGGAACGAGACGGATGGACAGCTCTTGTGGGAATAATGGTTGTAGCGTACACTGACGAGAGCACGTTACGGACTGTTCAAAGGAAGGCCGGTCGAAGGATGGGTCAAGGACAGTATTGGGTGACTTTCAAGATCTGGTAGTCTAGATAATTAATTACTCGGCGATGGCCGGGGCTTTGTCAGAGCAGAATATTCTAGTCTAGAGGGCACTGTGCCTCCCGCAGAGCTTTGGGTGTTTTGAGATGACAGAGAATGGCGGTGCACAATGACGCATCATCGGGTCACGGCCGTGCGAGGTTGATGTTTAGGGTTCAAGTTGTGCGTCGCAAGTCGCGCTGTGCTCCTCGCGGGCCAAAGCACTGTGCAGAAGTCGTAGCCACCGTTGCTGTCATCCCACGCGCCACCTGCCACGATGCAACAAAGTGAGTGACTCGGAGCAACATGGCGCCTAGCCCCGCATGCGATCGGAGGAGATCGTGCAGTGGACACAAACCGGTTCCTGATGCGCCGGCGCCAGATGCGGGGGGGCGGTGCCGAGTGCGCCGACGAGATGGTCGTCCAGGTATCGGTCGTGAATTGTGAGGTGACGTGCTTCTCTTTTGAGAAGTGCATCTGCACTGGCCAAGTACAGTAGGTTTCAATGATGGAGTGTGCCAGTGGAGGTTTTGCTTACATAATTGCCGTCATGTCAACTAGATTGATGGTCCACTGTCGCGGTCCTGCAACACCCGAATCCAGTGGTCGATGACTCTCCTGTGACAACTTGTCGTCAACGTCTCCTCAGGGCCATCCTCTCTGTCCCGGAAATCTGAGTCCAAGTGCTTTGGCTACCCAAATATATAGGCTTTCAGAGCACAAATTGGGCAATGGCCCAGCCCGAAAGCGGTCCACCGAGCACCTAGAATTCTAGATAAGATAACGGTCTGATAACGATCAGAGGTGGCGTTGACTCGGAATCACCATCACGATCGTTCCCATGCATTCCTTGCTAGTCTGGCCTACATTCGGTTGGAGAAGGTTGCTCCACTTGCGCCTCACAAGAAGTCTAGACGTTTGTCTATATATCTGCTAATACTCTATCCTTTTTGGACAACATGCACTGGCATTCTCGTGGCGGATTGGTGCTCCAGGCTGAGGCTGCTGCCTCCAGCATGATCAATCTAGTTATTCCTGACGCGATGCTTCGAAGTCTGAGGTTTACCAAGAAATATGGGACTAACAGGCTGAGCCTACAAGAGCAAATCCCACCATCTGATTACTGTCGTACGCTTCGCTTGAAGCTGCGCAAATCAAATGACTTTCACCTCAGAGTGTCTGACATATCGTGGGTGTGGTTGGTTTCCATCAAGTTGTTATTGGTTATGACCCCCGCGCCCATGTACAACGTATGTGGTATATAATCTCCACTCTAGTCTTGCGGCTCTGGTATAGGAAAGCGTGGACCTATTACTCGTTGCACTCGCTAGTTCAGCTTCAAGTAGGTATGTCCCAAGCGGAGAACACCCTTGGCCCACACGCTGGGGAGTATATGTAAGCGGCTCTGAGCTCCTAGTCCCCCCCCCCGCCCGTTCCATCCATTCATTGATACATAATTATTCCAGGTACATCACCTCCATTTGCAATCTCTCAGCCATAGGTGAGCTTGCCACTCGTCGACCTCAAAGGAAAACTCAATATTTTTCCTGCTTCCGGTTTCAATTCAAGCACTATTGTATTATGACTATGCGCTCACTTTATCCCGGGAAATCCAGTTCCTCTGGCCTCCTCACAATAAACAAGGGTGGTTTACGCTAGCCTGCCTTCTCAATCGCTACCTCCCTGTATTCGGATACCTTCCGTCTGTCGTGTCATATTTTGTCCCAGGGAGTTTCCCGGTGCGTTCGTCGTCCTGATTAATAGCCAGCCCCTCCTCAATATGACTGAGCACAGCTGTAAGTTATCCTAATGTGCACGCCCCGGTGATGAAATACCCACAATATCTTAGCTGCCATGGTCTACAAGTGTACCACGGGATCTTAGTGATAATCTTGCAGATACTCGCTGGCAGTATGTGCTAAAGCGCTTCATTCCCGCCTCACTCGCCTGACCATATGGAGCCCTCTGCTTAATCCGCGTCTATGCGTTGTATGGCCGAAGTCGCCGCGTCCTGGGACTTCTTCTCATGCTAGGGTCAGGGTCGATTATTCACGCAGCTGTATGTCCTTTTCCCCCAGAACTCCAAGTATTTGCACGCATGTCTCATCACTGCGAAGTTGATGATGGCCGCAGCCTTTCGCTCCAAGGGCGATACAGTCCTAGTTGTGTCTAGTTTTCATGATTGTATCCAGTTATCCCCACCTCTAGGGTACGTGGCCGATCCTGTATAGTGATTCATTACCGGTACGAGTTATGACCCTTTTGCATTAGGGGTCTATGTAAGCTTTTGCGTAATGCGTAACAATTACTCTGGCGCTAATAACTCGATGGAACAGATGATTCTTTAGCATGGATTGGCGTGCTCATTTTCGATAGTGTGATATTCTCCCTCACTCTCTACAAGGCTCTCGCAATTGGGAGGGGCATACAGCTACTGGATATGATTGTCCGTGATGGTGCGTCCATCTGAATAACCTGTACACGGAGCCTCATTAGCCATATTAGGGACCATGTACTTCTCGTACGAGCCATTCTATTTGTTCGGCAATGAACTTTTGACGTTCCATAAAATTTGAAGGGTACTTTTCATCGTGAATCTAGTAAATATTCTAATGTTCCGGGTGCGTCATCATTTCATCTATGAGCGTTCTAGTATTTATTCTATGCCTTCCTTAGTTTTTCCCAGTACGTTATATTGCCCCGATGGTGTTGGGTCCTTGTTTTTACAAATTGCTTGCGCTAAACACAGCCCTCGCTAAAACATTGCATTGCAACTTTAACAACCGTGTCCGTCTTGTTGCTATCTCTGGTGTCGTCGCATGTCTGCTTGAGTACTGATTGTGGATGTACAGGCTCTCCACCACTCTCGCATTCCGTCTTGTGCTGAACCTCCGTGAACAAAACAACGCTCTGACAGGTTTATCGACAACTGTAAAAACGGAACGGAGGTTCCAGGCAGCTCCGCTGGCTGAAAACCCGATGACATCCTTTCAGGTCGTCACCTTTGCCTGGGCGGAGGAGTCAACGTTGGGAACGGCCCGGAACAGTGTAGACGGCGCGTCTTGTTAAATTTCGTCACGCAGATGTAGGCGGGGACGAGACGGACGGGCAGCTTTTGTGGGCATAGTGGCCGTAGCGTACACTGACGAGAGCACGCTTCGGACTGTTCGAAGGAATGGCTGTGCAGTCTCCGTGGCGTGGCAGTGATTGTGTCAGGAGGAGCGCGAAGCAACTGCTGACTAAAAAGATGTATGATACATCACGTGATAACTGGTTTGATCTGCACTGTAACTTCTAATTTCGTACCGGTTACCCTCTGCCCTCGAAATCGCCGCCTTCGAAGGTCCCGCGATGCTCCTA